>JAPEBW010002214.1:0-14044 GCA_027405785.1 Ophiocordyceps robertsii
GCAGTAGCACCAAACCAAGAGAGAGCTGCTGCTGCTGCCTGACCGGGTTGGTAGCGGAATCCGGCAGGGACGATGGGCCGCAGGGCGGCTGAGCCAATGATGGACGGCGGCCTATTTTAGTGCGGCGCCTCACAGCTCCAGAAAGGTCCGCTATGAGGTAGGCCCTGGGAATAGGACGGGCAGGGCGAGTCTAGCTTTCCGTGTCACAGTTGCACCGAACCGATGCCGGTGCCGCCATCGTGAGCATTACGGAGCTGCGTTTCATCGGCGAGCGAGCAGCCGCGAGACCAGCGCCAGTCGCCGTCGAGGTGCACGGCTCGGGGAGTCATGGCCCGAGGGAGGCCGAGTCCACATGGCGTCGAGGAGGACCCGTTTTCTCCCATCATGCACCGCGGGCTCCGGAATCAAAGGGGGCGGGTGGGCCACCGATTACCGGAGCATTGCTGTGGGGGGTCTCGGCCCTGGCCCCGGGCCGAGCCCGGAAGACTCGGGGTCGGCCACCACAGCCTTCTTGCTTGTGGCGACGGACGTACCGAATATGTACCTTGCAGCCATCTTCATGCCCGGTCTGGCGAGTCCTCCTCTCGTTGGCGGATCCATCATCCCGATGGATATGCAGCTGCGAGATCTGAGGCTCAAGTTACCTCGCTCACATGTCGCAACCTCCCAGCGGGCCGCATATCCGTCCTTGCCTTCATCCTCGGCGGGAGAGAGTAGAGTGTGTATAAGTGAGCGGCAGCGCCCATGTATCTCGGCATGCGTGGCTACACGCTGCGGAACGCGCTAGACGGCCTCTGGGGGAGGTACCCGGGAGTGGAGGGGTACATTGATCGGCAACGCGGCATCGGCGTGGTGGAGCCAGGCAGACGCGGGTCCATTCACCCCCGAGTCACATGATGGGCCGACGTAACCTCATCTCTCTTGCTCACTCATCCCTCGCCCCTCATCAGCCTCCCTCAAGAAACACGCTTTCCCTCTCTGGAGCTTCAAGGCTCTTCGCTCCGTCGACCCGGGCCAAAGAAACGAGCCATGATGAACCGCCGGTCCGAAAGGACGCCTCTGCTGCAGACCGTCCGCGTCGGCCCTCCCCGGAGGAGGTATCCGCACAACACATGCCGCCGCTTCTGCACCATCGCTTGCGCCTCGCTGCTCATCTGCGGCTTCGTTTCCTTCCTCACACACGTCTTCTTCGTCTGGCCCCATCACCATCATCACGCGCCCCATAGCCGCTACTCGCTCTCCGGGCGCGGCGGGAACAAGGTCAGCCACGACAGGCTCCGCTCCATCCTGCTCGACACTCCCTCGGCAGAGAAGGCCAGGGAATGGAGCCGCTACTACACCTCGGGGCCGCACCTGGCTGGCAAGAACTATTCGCAGGCCGAGTGGACCATGCACAAGTGGCAGGGCTGGGGCATCCAGTCCAGCATCGTCCCGTACGAAGTCTACATCAACTATCCCGTCGACCACAGCCTCTCGCTACTCAGGCAGTCTGACAAGTCCGGCTCCTGGGATATTGCATTCCAGGCTTCCCTGGTGGAAGACGTCCTGGACGAGGACCCGACCACGGCCCTCGACACCAGCATCCCCACTTTCCACGGCTACTCGGCCAGCGGAAATGCCACGGCCCCCTTTGTCTATGTAAACTACGGCACCTATGGCGACTTTGAAGACTTGGTGAGGGCCGGCGTCGATCTCAAGGGCAAAATTGCAGTTGCCAGGTATGGCCTCGTCTTCCGGGGCCTCAAGGTGAAGCGCGCCCACGAAATGGGCATGGTGGCCGTTATCATCTACAGCGACCCTGGTGACGACGGCCACGTAACCGAGGAGAACGGATATGACTACTACCCAAAGGGCCCGGCCCGGAATCCAAGCAGCGTCCAGCGCGGGAGCGTCCAGTACCTGAGCGTGCGCCCCGGCGATCCGTGAGGCTCCCGAGCTGCAGCTAGCCATGCCTGCATGGCAATTATTGTGATTACTGACCAAGTCTGCAACAGAACCACTCCTGGCTATCCCTCCAAGCCGGGCGTTCCCCGTGCGCCACCCCATGATTCCACGCCCTCAATTCCCTCCATCCCCATATCCTACGCCGATGCCATTCCAATTCTCAAGTCGCTCAACGGCCATGGACCCAAGGTGGCAGATTTGGGCGCGAGCTGGACGCAGAATCTCGGCCTCGGCTACAAGGGCGTCGACTACAGCATCGGCCCCTCTCCCGAGGCCGTCGTCCTCAACCTGACCAACGAGCAGAGCTACACAACGAATCCCATTTGGGACGTCATTGGCGTCGTCAACGGTACTATTCCAAACGAAGTCATCGTTGTCGGCAATCATCGAGACGCGTGGATCGCCGGCGGAGCTGCCGACCCCAATAGCGGCTCGGCCGTTCTCAACGAGGTGATCCGAGGTGTAGGCAAGGCCATCGAGGCTGGTTGGAAGCCACTGCGCACCATTGTCTTTGCCAGCTGGGACGGAGAGGAGTATGGATTGATAGGCAGCTCGGAATGGGTTGAAGAATTCATTCCCTGGCTCTCCGAGGCCAACGTAGCCTACATCAACGTCGACGTGGGCGCCGCCGGGCCCGTCTTCAGCACCTCTGCGGCGCCGCTGCTTCACCAGGTCCTCCGGGACGCTACAAACTTGGTCCCGTCACCCAACCAGACGACGCCGGGCCAGACCGTCGGAGACGTGTGGGACGGCAGGATCAGAACCATGGGCAGCGGCAGCGACTTTACCGCGTTCCAGGATTATGCCGGCGTCCCCTGCATCGACATGAGCTTCAAGGCCGGACGCGACGACCCCGTCTACCACTACCACAGCAACTACGACAGCCTCCACTGGATGGACAAGTACGGCGATCCTGGCTTCAAGTACCACGAGGCCATGGCCAAGGTGCTCGGGATGCTCATCAGTGAGCTCAGCAACACAATCGTCATTCCTTTTAATGCCACCGAGTACGCCGGTGCCTTGGACCGTTATCTCGACATGGTGCAAGAAAAGCTCCACCAAAGCAAGGGGTCCAAGTCCAGGGCCAGCTCGTCGAGCGAAATCAGGGGCAGCGCCGACGCCTTTGAGGCAAGCCTCAAGACACTACGCAAGTCCCTCGCCGGGCTGCGTGCCAAGGCCAGGGGGCTCGACGAGCGCGCCGCCTGGGCGAACCACAAGCTCGAGGATGGCCTTCCCTGGTGGAATGTCATTGCCAAGATCAGGCTGTGGATCACCATTGCCAACGTCAACACGCAGTACAAGCTCATGGAACGTCACTTTCTCTTCGAGGGCGGGCTCGACAAGCGAAGCTGGTACAAGCACGTTGTCTTTGCGCCCGGTCTGTGGACGGGCTACTCGGGAGGTGGGTTTGATTTTGTTGTCCTTCTCGTCGTCTCGTTTTGCACCTCTCCTTGTTCCATTCGCAAGCCGCGGCCAGGTTCCGCACATGACGCGCGCAGATGCTGACGGAAAACGCTGGCTGCAGACGTGTACCCCGGCCTGATGGAGAGCATCGAGGCCAAGGACTACTCCAACGGCCTCAAGTGGGCCAGCATCATTGACCGATGCGTGAACCGGGCCACTCTCGGGATACAGTAGGGGGCCGTCGATGGCCGGCGAGCTGGACACTGGTTATTGCCGAGGAGGACCGGTGCTTGGATAGACCGGGGACGAGGGGAAGACGCCAGGGAGGCAGCGCTCCTCGGACTGCCTTCCACATGACCAGGGCTTGTGGTGGCAAAAAAGCATGGGCCCGCCACTCGTCGAAACTCACACTTGGTCCGGTTCTGGCCCGCTCCCCCGTGGCAGAAGCATGTAAATGGCGAGACAGAGAAACTAGCAGAGGCCCTGTTGAGCGTGAAGGGTTTTCGCGGCGTCAAACCTTGCCCCGAGATGCAAACCTTGTTCCTCATTGCTCTTTGCGCCGCCGAGCCCAGCCAGCCGGCACGTGGCCATGAATCAATGTCAAGTGCTTAAATTCTCCTCTTGCGCAGGCTTGGTCTTTTGATCCCTTCACCATCTACATGCTCCGCCGTTCCCATCGACCGAGCCCTTCACCAGACGACCACCACTCCGCCCCATCGACCTGCCCGCCCTTTCACTCAGCGACAAAGCAAGCACACGCATACAAACACCACAAGATTTCAAGAATGCCAATCCCGCCACTTTTATCGAGCCAGTTTCCGTCTCACGCGCCATCACGCTCGCTCGCCGCCGGCCTCTCCGCCCGTCCACAGGGCCCGTCATGAGATTCACCGCTCTGGAGCAAAGAAGGCGGTCGGAGTCAGCCCTTTTCAAGTGCCTCATGCACTGCTGGCCTTGGCTACCACCTCGTACTCATAACGCAAGCCCAATGATGAAAGCAAGCGCTCTGAGGCCACATTCATATTCCTTTTCCATTGTACCCCCGACAAGAACAGGGGCTGACAAGGCTCAATCCCCGCCCGGGAATGGGTCGAGTCTTCGTTGACGCACTGGCTCAGAGACAGAGACGCCACAAAGCCAATGATGAGAGCCACTGCTCTGAGGCCGAAATCGGTTCCTAAAAGGTTTCCAAAAAATGAGGTCAGCCTTGAAGGCTGAGTGGGCTTGATCTCCCTCATACATAAAGAGTCTTCATTGCCATGATGGCTCAGACGACACACCGTCCTTTAATGATTCTAATCCTCGGGGTCCTCACCTTGAATCTCGCGCCAGACAGAGCTGACCTGAAGCCGATGACGAAAGCAAGCGCTGAGGCAGAAATCGGTTCCTAAAAGGTTTCCAAAAAAAAAATGAGGTCAGCCTTGAAGGCTGAGTGGGCTAGATCTCCCTCATACATAAAGAGTCTTCATTGCCATGATGGCTCAGATAACACACCGACCATTAATGATTTTAATTCTTGGGGTCCTCACCTTGAATCTCGCGCCAGACAGAGCCGACCTGAAGCCGATGATGAAAGCAAACGCTCTGAGGCCGAAACCGGTTCCTAAAAGGTTCCAAAAAACGAGGTCAGCTTTGAAAGCTGAGTGGGCTAAATCTCCCTCATATACTAAAACTCCTCATCGCCGCAGTGGCTCAGATCGTACTCATAACACTTTTGTTTTTTTTTTCTAATCCTCGGGGTCCTCACCTTGAGACTCATGCCACACAGCTGACCTGAAGCCAATGATGAAAGCAAGCGCTGAGGCCGAACCGGTTCCTAAAAGGTTCCAAAAAATGAGGTCAGCTTTGAAAGCTGAGTGGGCTAAATCTCCCTCATATAATAATACTCTTCATTGCCATGATGGCTTGGGTTTGTACACGTTTCTAATCCTCGGGGTCCTCACCTTGAGACTCATGCCACACCGCTGACCTGAAGCCAATGATGAAAGCAAACGCCCTGAGGCCAAGGTCGGTTCCTAGAAAGGTTGCAATGATGAGGTTAGCCCTGAAGGCTGAGTGGGCTAAATCTCCCTCACACAAAGAGAGTCTTCATTGCCGTGATGGCTCAGATTTGTACACATGCCTGTAAGCCGATGACGAGAACCACACCACTCTGAGGCGCAAATATGTTGCTCAAAGACAACGGAGATGGCGTCTTTCGTCCGTGTCGTGTATTGGAAGGGGCGAAGAGAGGGAGCGAAACCAAGCGACGGTCAGGGTCGGCCTCGACGGCGTCTGCTGTCGTGCGAGTCGTCGGTTGGTATGGTTCCATGCTCAACTCCGACCCTGGGACGTGTGTTAGTCGAGAGCGCGAGAATTGAGGGCCAGAGGACTCACCGCTTTGGTACCCAGGGCGGGTACAGGGAAGCCTGGATGCCTGCCTTGAGTATTGCATCGGCGAGAGAAGAGATGGACGGGGAGGCAATGGCAGAAGGAGAATGCTTGTCGGCCAAGTGGACCGACAAACGGTGGACGGGAATGTCGAGGCTGGTGGCGATGGTCAATGTAGATAAGCAGGAAGGGTGATGGAGAGAATAGATGAGGCTTGGAGGGGGCGAGTCGAGATTCCAGCCGAGGGAGAAGGGTGGAAGATGGGGATACCGTGACGATTGGAGTAGGCAGACATGCAAAGATGTAGAAGAGGTGAGAGAGAGCGGAAAGGCAGAGGGGACGAAGACGATGGGCCAAGGCTGGACAGTGATGGCTGGTGAAGACGAACAGGCGGGCGATGGAGAGGAGAAGAGGGCATTGGGAGGCGGCTCGAGAGCCCAGGGGACGAAGACAGTGCATCAAAGCTGGACGGTGATGATGACGGACGGACGAGGAAAAGACAGGCCAAGATGATGCAGAGAAGAAGGGAGAACTGGAAGGCGGATCGAGTGTCCAGGCGACAAGGTCGATGGACGGGAGCACCAAGGCTGGTCGGCGAGCATGATGGACAAGGACGAGCAGAAAAAGAGTCATGAAGTGAGGAGAAGAGGGGAGAGTCGGGGGACGGGTCGAGAGCTGGAATTAAGTATTGCGTCTGCAAGTCGTCGCAACTTCCCGGGCGCCCCATCGCATCCACGCAGTCCTTCTCTACGGGGGAGGATGGACGAGCAAGACTCTTCTCCTCCGCACCACCACCACTACTGCAAGTGAGGCCACACATGCCCATCTCTCCGACCGAGCTCTCCTGGTCTTGCCATCTTGGTCTTGCCATCTTGGTCTTGCCAGCGTGGAAACATGTGGCAGGCATAAACAGGCAGACGTGAGCAGCCAAGAGCAGCCAAGAGCAAGAGTGATGCTCGCGGGACAAAGGGGAGCCACGGTCCTCAAAGGCCCGGCTCGAGTCAGGAGCTTGACAAGACGGCATCAACACAAAACGAGGCTCTTGTGTGGTGCCGAGGCCATGCAGAGCGTCCCATATCTACAGAGTTTACAGGCGTCCAGGAACGCCGAGACTAACTCGCGACGACATGGCCGGCCGACAGACTCGCCTGTACTTGCATCGCCCCTTTGCCGTGTCGAGGAGAAGAAGCAACTGCCACCTACGTGTGGGAGCAATCCCTAAAGGGAATCCCCAAAGGGGCAGCCAGCAAGTGCCGTGGCATGGGCGCAAGACGTGTGCCTCCCTGAAGAAGACGACGGAAGGAACGGCACATCTTGGCCATCACGTTGATACAGCATGGGACGTTGCCCCTATCCATTTACCCCTGGACATTACACATCTAAACCCTGCATTTTTTTCTCCGTCTACCCTATACCAAACAACCCTCTCTATGGCCCCGCCTCTCCTTCATCTTGCTCTCCAAATGCTCGACGTGCTCCTTAATCTTTCCAAACTGCCACGGCCAGTTGACAACGTACAGAAAGGGACGCAGGCTGGGCACACCGTCAGCAACACCAACACTTCACCCCACGTCCCATGGAGACTTACTCGTGTCTGTTGTCGTCGGGATTGTACCCCGACAGGTGCACGCTCGGCGTGATAATGGTGGCCTTGTGCCGGTTAATGGCGTAGAAGCGGTAGAAGCGGTACACCTTCTCCGCAATCTCCTTCGGCCCAAAGCCAGGCCGTTCTTTCCACTGGCTGAGTAGCCGGAGGTAGGCCGACCACGGGCCCAGCTTGTCCACCTTGCGCAAGATGCCCAGGTCCGAGAGGTCCGAGTACGTCAGGCCCATCTCGTTCTCGTCGGCCTGGACCCCGGCCGAGAGGGGGAGCAGCTCGGCCGAGGGCGTCGCCTCGATGAACTCGTCCATGATGGGCAGGTTCCAGTTGTCACGGGCCCACCGCTGGAAATCCTTGGCGTCGTTCTTAGAGATGGATCCCAGGGGGGCGAGATCTGCCGAGCTGGCATCGTACTGGGGGGGGGGGGGTGTTTCCTGTCAGCTTCTTCTCTGCAGCTTGGACACGAAACGCTCACCTTCGTGTAGTAGCCGCGCAAGTTCTCTGCTTCTCATCAGCTTCTTGACATCTCTCCACCAGCAACACGAACGGCGACTCACCGTCCACGTTGCCAGATCCCAAGACGAGCAGTGCAGCGCCTGCTCGCGGCAAGCCTCTGGCCTGCGTCGATAGCTGAGCAAGCTCGTACGCCACCACCATCCTGTTTCTGGCCTGGATGTTTTGCTTGGCCAGATTCTCGTTCACCGTCCCCCCCTCGACCGAGAACTTCGGTTTGAACCCGCCCAGAGACTGCTCGACAATCGACTCGTGGGCCCTTATCGCCTGGTCGATGTTGATGTCCGTGTGGTACGCCCCGATGCGCTCAGCCAGCCTCTTGGCTCCTGTACAATCCTCTCGTCAGTCCACGTAGCTCCAGATCCAGGGAAGTAGTGGGCGTTACTTGACCGGGTCTCATCGGAACTGTTGACTGTGCCCATGAAACAAGTGTGAAGAAGCTTCGAGACGATTTCCTCGGGACTTTTGGGAGAGTAGTCCTTCTCGCCCACCGCTCTGCGCAGATCTTGCAAGGCGCCGACTTCGCCATTCTCAATCGACAACAGCACCAGCTTTGCCATGCCGTATACAAACAGTGCAACAGTAGAGCTGTCCAGCCCGCCGGACAAGGCCAGGAAGAAACCCGCGCTGGAGCTGCGCACCAGATATTGCCACAGGTAGACTGAAGTTGCCATGTAAATCTCCTCCATGGGATCCAGGATCTTGATGGGAACCTCCGTGGCAATGACCTTGTCCGAGAGGAACATGTCTGCGCCGGGGCTACACAAAGCCATGTCGCACTCGACGCGGGGGTACTCGGGTTGCTTGGCCGCCTGTATGTTGCGGCTGTGGCTGGTCCGGTAGCTCCGGACTCTCTCCAGGTCGACGGTGGCGACAGTGACTTCGACTGGAGCGAGAGAGAACTGGGACGACTGTGCGAGGACTTCGCCGTTTTGGATAATCATGCTGCTTCCGTCGCTGCAGGGCGTATGAGCACCGACTCGTCCGACAAAGAGGGCGTACATTCAAGCTTACAAAAGCATTCTGGCTTCGCCGTCGACGCCCGTGGCATTTGCGTAGACGTACAATCCGCCATTGCTTCTCGTTGAGTTGGATATCAGGTTCAGTCTCTTCTCGAGTTTCCGCAGTTCGGCATGCGAAGCACTGGAGTTCTACCACAGTAATCGGGTCAGTCCGTGTCTCCCAGCGGTGCCTTGGGGGGGGGACGGTCCAGCCAGAGATGAAGGTGCAAGGGAGCGAACCAGAATGATCTCGGCCCCGTTGACTGCGAGCCGGGAATTAGCATTTGACGGGATGCAAGGGATGCAGAATCCTCTTACGACCGGTGAAGATTGATGGGTTCCTCGGGACAAACTAGAGCAAGTTCTGTCAGCAAGTTTCCAGGAGGGCATCGAACTGGTCCTGGCGTCAAACATTCGGGCCCGTCTGAAGCCCGCAGCACCAACACATGTCTGCAAAGGAGAGGCCAAGTACTGACCAGTTCCTCGCACGTCTCGCAAGTGACGGAAGTGTCGGGCGTTTCCAGTATAAAGTCGCCAATCGGCACCGTCATTTGCCCCGTCACATCCTTGACGACCTGGTGCAGCTTGTACGCTTCAACCTGGCGCTCTTTGACCCACGCCGTGAAATGGCGGGCTTCCCGGTACAGCCCGTCCCCCGCAAGCGCTTCGTTGGAAACTTGGTCAGCCTACCGCCAGGTGTAGATGATGATGGACAATAGGCATGGTTTGTAGGTACCTTGCTTCGCCCTGATGGCAAAGACCTTTCGATACGTGCACAGGACTCGACAGTTGTATTGCACGTTTCTGGCTTTGACGCCCATGCCCAGGTCGACGAGAATGCCGCGGCACACGTCGTTGGAGATGATTTCGGCCAGGACCTCCCAGCTGTGCAGTTCCGTGTCGCTCTTGGAGTGAAGGTTAGCAGCCAGAGAACACAACCAGCGGCCAGCGCACCTCGAGATGGTGATCAAGACATCCTACTCCAAGGTCAGAAGGCCACACTCCTTTGCCCTTCGCAAGCAAAGGGAGAGGTGGAGCGTACCGTAGCCGGGAATCTCGAGCTCCGGCCCCGTCCGCAGCGAGGCTCCCTTTTCCTTTGCAATCCGGATCGACTCCAGGATGCGATTCCTGTTCCCCACAAAGTCAAGCGGCACGCTCGGCAGCGTGGCCACGGCAACCGTCACGAAGCTCATCCTGACCGCGGTGAGTCGACAAAGTGTGTGTTGCGCAATGCGGGAACAGCGTCTGGTTCCCACTTTGGCTGTAGGGATAAGGTCATGGTAGTCATGGTAGGTAGTAAGCAGGCGGGGTACCCGGGGTTGTATGGACAGACGTGTACGAGACAAAGTATCTTTCCTCTCGACTCGACTAATACCAAACTCTTAGGCTCTGACTGGCTTGGCACCAAAAGACGCACCGCGACATAAGATATGAAAGGCCCTTCCATCTAGCCGTCATGGCTGCGCCCATCGTACATGGTCTATCCTCTAAAACTTGTACACCTGCTCCCTGGAGTAGCCCAGGTCCTTGAGCGCGCCCACCAGCTCGCCCTGATCCTTGGGGCTGACCTTGTTGCCCGACACGGCCTTCATCAGGCCCGGGGGCCCGCACACAAACAGCTTGATGTTGTCCGCCTTGGGCTCGGGCAGCACCGTCTTGAGCAGGTCCTTGGTGATGAAGCCCGTGCCGCCCACCCAGCCCTTGGGCGCCTTGTCCAGCACGTAAAAGGCCCGGAACCGCTGCGGGTACGTGTTCTCCAGTTCAGCCAGCTCCTTCTTGAGCAGCATGTCCTCCTCGCTGACGTTTCCAAACACCAACGTCACCTTGGTCTTGTCGTTGGGGTTGTTGAAGATGGCGCGTAGCAGCTGGTACATGGGCGTGATGCCCGTACCGCCGGCAATGAGCCCAATGTGCTCGTGCTTGTTCTCAGCCCACGGGTACTTGGGCAGCGGGCCCTTGAAGTCGAGCCGCTGGCCGGGGGCCATGTTGTGCAGGTGCGTGCTCATGGGTCCGTCGGGGTACTTTTTGACCAAGAGGTCCAAGTAGCCCTTGTCGCCTGCTCGACATGTTAGCTCGAGCCCCAGCCAAGTGAGAGAAGCCTGAACAGCGATGGTTCCCCGGAGTGGGAGACGGGGGAGACCCATGTACACACCTTCATCGCTGATGGGAGTGTAGGGCCGCAGTGTGGCCTTCTCGTCGTTGGGCCCCTTGTACTTGGTCAGGATGGCGCTTGCAATCTGCAGGCCGGAAACCATGTCGCCCTCGGGAAGCTCGAAGCGGAAGCGCTTGGTGTTGTGGTTGACCGTCTCGATGTCGGCCAGTTTCAACGAGACGAAGCCCTGGTCGCCGCCGGTGAAGGCCGGCTTGCCAGCGCCGCCTACCGCCTGCTTGACCTTGGCCTCGGCCTTTTGTGCCGACGGCGTGCCGCTCATGTACCAGTAGCCACCACCAACAAGGGCCGCACCGCCCGCGGCGTAGAGGAAGGCATTGGAGCCGCCGCCACCCTGGGATCCGGACTCGGTGGCGTAGCGGCGTGCCTGCTGAAGCCGGCATCAGCAATTGGGCATCGGGGGAGGCTTGCCGGGCCAAGTCGGGCTGTTGCTCGAGCCCTGGAAACGGGAAGAGGCGGCAGGACAGCTTACCATTCTCAGCGGCTGCGCCGCGCGGAAAGCAGATCTGCAAAACATTTTGGCCTATACCTCGAATGCGTGACAGCCAATTGGAAATAGCTAGGGCGCTACAGCTTGTCTTCACACAGGGAAATGTTAATCGGCAGTAGAGGCAACAGAGAGGGGAGCTTGCAAAGGCCCCAGAAGTCCGCCCGGATATCCTGGGGAGCTCCGAGTCCAAGCTGCACGTGACTATGGCATGACGCAAGCTCCCGTGATTGATAATCCGACTTCTCCTCACATGCTACTCCTGTTCCGGTGCGCACTGTTGCAAACGTAAACGCCAGGGCCCCACACCTAATTCACTGCGAGAGCCCTAGGCGTAGCCCTAGCCCTTATTTGCAGGGGTTAGCCACATATATATAAGGGCACCCCTTCGCATATATATTCCTTCTTAGCTAGCTAGATACTATTATTATCTTCTAAAGCTCCCTCTTTTTATAGGTTATAGCCCTTACGCGCTACGAAATTGCTACCTTAACCTCTTTACCTTAATTATCTTAATTATCTTAATCTTATTTTAAACCTTTTAACTTATAGGCCCTTAAAGACTTAGACGGAAGGGTAGCTAAAGATACTAAGGCTATCGCTACTTATATAATAATAATAAATTAATAGCCTTAACTAAGTATATTATACGAGATATATACGCTTAAAAAGGATATAACTTTATAGCTATATTTAGCTAACTTTATACCTATATTATACGTAGTAAAAGATTTATTATAAGATAGTCGCTATTATTATTAATAGCTTAGTATAGTAAGATAGTCGCTGTTAATAGATTTATAACCTCTTTTAACTTTAAATATATAATAATATTAACGGCTCCGAAATAAGGGCATAAGGCTAGTAAAGATAAGCTTTAAGGCTAGGAAAATTATAATTTATAGATAATAAAGCTTATAGTTACCCTTAGCGTAAAAGACCTTAAAGGCTTCTTTAATAGTACTAAAGTAATACTTTTAGCGGGTATACTTAAGTTTAGTATATAAAAGAAAAATAATAAGGTGGCGAAGTATAGTATTATTATAAGTATTACGCTTAAGATAAGGGATCTCCTTATAAAAAATAAGTAAAAAGCTTATATAACTGCTAAAGAAACTATAAACTTAATTAAGGAGTCTTTTATAAAGGTCTTTAAAGTTATATTTTATGCTACCTTTATAGAATTTATTACTATAAATAAAAAGAAATTTACTAGCATAAAGGAGTTTATAAAGAAGCTATATTAGTACTAGGATTAACTTATTGTAGTAGAGAAAAGTCTTTTAAAATAGCTCTTTATAATTATAGCCTTTAAGGGTATTTAAAAGCATTGCTTTAATTAGTTTAGTAACTAAGTATATAATTAATAATACGGGAATTATATTTTAAAGGATAAGATATATAAATAACTTATAAAAGTAGCTAAAATAAAGAAGTTAAAGGCTTTAGCTAACGCTACTTTTAGTAAAAATAAAGGCCTTAGTAATAATAGTAGAAGCGGTATTAAGGGCTTTAAAGAAGATTTTAATAAAAATACTAGCTCTAGTAAACTAAGTAAGAAATATAATACTTTTAAGGTAACTATTATTTTAAAGTGCGGCTACTATATTAAGCTAAGGAAGGTTATATATAAAGAGCTAGACTACTAAACTAAGTACTTTAATAAGGCCTTTAAATTTTAAAAGGTACTTAAAGCCGCTAAGGCCGCGACTAGCAATAAAGGGAATAAGGCGGGCAATGCGGCTATTATAACGGCTAGTAGCGAATTTAACGGCTACCTCTTAAGTAGCGTAGTTATAAATAAATATAAGCCCGTTTAAGATAAAGCTATTATAGACTTTAAATACGCAACTTACTGCTTTAATAACCTAAAATAGTTTATTAATATTAAAGCCGTTAACTCCTTTTTAATAATATCGTCGAATAGTAGCTTACTATAAGTAAAAGCTATAAGTATTATTAAGGTTAGTATTAATAACGTAATGCTAAAGTTATTAAATATTAATTACGCGCTAGTATTACTAGCTAACTTTATTAGCAACTAGTGCTTTAAAAAGAAAGGTATTAAGTTAAATAATATTAAGGAACGCTTATTTTATATACTTACTAAGATTAAGGTTTATAATATTAAATAAAAATACGTATTATAATAATCTTAACTAAAAAACTAAGGGGTATATATATAACCCTTAGCCTTATAGCCTTACTATATACTTAGCGATATATAAATTATAAGACGATATACTGCCGCTTTAGCTACGCTAGCTTAAAGAGGGTCTTTAAAGCATATAATTAAGGCTAGCTTAAAGATTAATAAGAAAAAGGCTAAGAGATTTTATTATAAAGCTTACTACTTAAAAAAAGCAGACGCGATAATTAATTATAGCCTAAGTATAGTAGCTTAAGCTTTCCTTATATATATATATTAAGACTTCCTTTAATATAAGCTTATAAGCTATTAAGGCATTAATTATTACCTTTATAATATTAACGTCTTTACTAAATTTTACTAAGCACTATTTTCGCTTATATAAGATCAGGCCTTTAATATAATA
>JAPEBW010002215.1:0-14041 GCA_027405785.1 Ophiocordyceps robertsii
GAAATCTTTCTCCGAAGAGTCTTCTATATCCTCTACCCTTCTAGCTTCGTCTAAAAGACTAGCTATAGGTGTCTTAAAAAAGAAGGCTATAGAATTATGCCTAAGGCTTTGCGTAATATTAGTTATATAGCTTATAAATTCCCCGCTAAGGGAATTTAAAATCTATGCTATAAGAACTACTTCTAGAATATCGATTTCTTAAGATTTTAATTTCTTATAAACCTCTTTTACCTTATAAAGGTATTTCTCTAACTATAAGTTAGAAGGACTTAAGTTAAAAAGCTATTTTATAAGCAAATAATTCGACGAGGAATTTAAGGGATTCTATAGCTTTTATAGCTCTTCTTAAGCATCTTTAGCAGTAGTTACGTGCTTAATCTATATTAAGGGACTATTTTCTAAGCGTAGGAAAATCAAGGCAAGAGCCTCTTCCGTCTTTATATAATTTGCTTACTTTAAAGCAGCTATAAGCTTTTCTTTAATAAGAATTACTTATATTTTAGTAGTCTATAAGGTGTAATTTAAATTACCTTTTAACTTAGAAAACTCGTATTCTTTCTAGCCTGCTATATTTTATATCTTTAGTAAGATAAAATAGGTAAGTAAAGAAAAGTTAATTTTTAACTTAAGAAGGGTCGAAAGATAAAAGAAGTCGTTAGATATTAGTAAAGAAAGTTCTAGGCAAACTCTAAAGGATAGGAGGGGTCTTAGCGGAGAAGAGGGAATTTTAAGAGAATTTTATATAGATAAGGGGATTTCTAGAAAAAGAAAGAGATTAAAGGAGGTAATTAAGGTTAAGATATCTTGAGGTACGGATTCTACTAAATTGAGTCGTTTAATTAACGTCTAATTTTAATAAAGGTTAGACAAGTGATTAAGGAAAGGGGTTATAATTTTCTCGGAATTTTCTAAAGCTAGTTAGAGGAGTGATTGATTTCCCGGCGTAGTAAGCTAAGCCGGGCTTATAACCTATTAAAGGTCAGAGTAGCAGCGAAATTGTAGGGTGATTAGGGAATTACGTAATATAACGTAATAGAGGAGTCGAAGTTATATAAGGTAGATTTAAGCTAGAATTAATTAATAAAGGATTAAGTGCGTAAGTGCTTATAGAATCTCTAGCTATCTAATAGCGGGAGATTCGCCTTTTATAGATAAATGTGGGGAAACGGAGTGACATATCCGGACCGGCCTTCGGGCGGTCTTAAAGCCCGGGGAATGTTGAATTTCAAGCATTTTATCCCGTGGCTAGATGTTCTTTCTTTATGCGGCAATTCGTGTTTAAAGTTAGTTAAGGTTGGTTTAGGTCTAGGCGGATCCTTATTTTATCTAGCCACCCTAACCTCCTTAGTTCCGTATATAATGTTATAGATATCGTATAAGGACGTAAGGACTTAGGAAATAACGAGCCGAAGCTAGGCTATTTAATGGGGGTTTGTATATAATTTATACACCCCCCTATGCTTAGCTAATTAGGTAAGGATTAAATAGCTAATTTATTAAAGTAGTAAAATCACTCTCTTATAAGGTAAAACACCTTAGGTTATAGAAAGAAAACCTAAAGAAAGTAAGAAATAGATAAAAGCCTTTATTATAAGAATTTATATTATAACCTCTTTAATTCTTAGTAAACTTCGGAATTTATCGAATAGTATAAAATCTAATTCCTTAGTTAATATATCTGCTATATTATCTTTAGAATTTATATAATAAACCTCTATCTTCTTTTCTTTAATACTATTACGCGTAAAGTTATTTACTAAGCTTATATGTTTTCTTAGCCTATATAATTTAGGATTTCCTTTTATTTTTTAAGTAGATTAATTATCTATAAATATTATAAGGACCTTACTTTTTAGGTATATTTATAAATATTTCTTTTACTATAGTATTAAAATAGCTATATAAATATAAAGCTTTTTTATTAGCCTTCTTAAGGCCTATATATTCGGCCTTATATATAGAGAGTGCTATCGATTTTTCTTTTTAGCAAGCCTAGCTTATAAGGTTATTATTTAAAAAGAAATAGTATTTAGAGACCGACTTACGGTCTATAAGATCGCTAGCTTAATTAGCATTAGTATAGGCTTTGAAAAATAGCATATTAAATGCTATATTATAGTTATAGTATATGCTTAAGCTAGGATATTTATTTAATCATTTCTAAATCATATCTATTGCTTTAAAATATAGTATTTCTAAGTTAGAAGTAAATCTAGTATATAATATTACTGCGTATAATATATTTAGCCTTACAAAATGCTTAAAATAATAGTTAGCCTACTTGCATTTAATATAAGAAGATATCTTCTTTGATAGCTATATAGTCTTTTATTTTATGTATTTTAAATCCCTTTATAGTAGGAGTTTTTAAGGTTTTAATATTTTGTTTATTAAATTCCTTTATCTTATTAAGGGTATATTCTTCTTAGGATATATATATATCCTTTTCCGCTTTATTTATAGTTATAGTTATTCTTAAGAAGTCTTATACTTCGCCTAAAGATTGAATCTTTAAGACCTTACTTATTTTCTTAATTATATAAGTTATAGAATCCTCTATAAGCTTAAAAAATAGAAGATTATCTACGTAAACTAATATAGCTATATATAGCTTCTTGTTTATAAATACCTCTTTGTCTATAGGTAGGTAAAAAAATCCCTACTCGCTTAAGACCTTAGATAATAAATTATACTAAAGTTTCGGACTTTATTTAAGACTGTATAAAGCTTTCTTTAATTTTGTAACTAGCTTTCTATTTTTATTATATTGCTTATTGTTTTTATACTTAGGGCCTTTATTTATAATATAGTCTTTATAGCGCTATAGTATATTTATATATGTTTTTATATCTATATTTATATATATAAATGCATTTTTTATATCGTATTATAGTATTTGCTAATTATTAGTTATAGCTAGTACTAATAAGAGTTTAGTAGACTTAGGTTTAGCGGTTGTGGAGAAGGTTTCGATATAGTCTAAGCCGTATATTTACTTATAGCCTTATGCTATAAAGTGAACTTTATACCTAGTTATATTATTTTTATTTTCCTTCTTTTTTCCATAGACCTATCGGTCTCTTTAAACTTTATAATATAGTCCTTATAACGCTATAGTATATTTATATATGTTTTTATATCTATATCTATATATATAAACGCATTTTTTATATCGTATTATAGTATTTGCTAATTATTAGTTATAGCTAGTATTAATAAGAGTTTAGTAGACTTAGGTTTAGCGGTTGTGGAGAAGGTTTCGATATAGTCTAAGCCGTATATTTGCTTATAGCCTTATGCTATAAAGCGAACTTTATACTTAGTTATATTATTTGTATTTTCCTTCTTTTTTCTATAGACCTATCGGCCTCTTTAAACTTTTCAATATAGTCCTTATAACGCTATAGTATATTTATATCTGTTTTTATATCTATATCTATATATATAAATGTATTCTTTATATTATATTATAGTATTTGCTAATTATTAGTTATAGCTAGCATTAATAAGAGTTTAGTAGACTTAGGTTTAGCAGTTATTAACAAGGTTTCGATATAGTCTCAGCTGTATAGATTATTATCGCTTATATTATTATCTATAGTATTATTATTAATATTACTAGTATCTTTAGTATTTATATTATTATTAGTTATATTTATATTGCTAGTATTTATATTATTAGTATTATTAGTATTAGTATTACTATTATTGTTATTATTGTTATTATTATTCATACTAACATTTCTAGTATTATAGTTTTTTAGTAGCTTATTTAAAGAGGGCATGTTATTAAAATTAGTATATTTATCTTTATTTAAGAAGTTATTGTTTAGTATAGGTATATCTTTAAAAACTTTTACTTTTCGTTTAGAAAAAATATATTTTATAAGCGGCATCCTTATAGCCTATTATTACCCCTTTATAAGCTCTAAGCTCTAGTTTATTATTAAGAGTTTTATTCTTTTAAAATATAGTACTTTTAAATAACTTTATTTTATCTTAGTCTTCTAAACTTAAAGCTATATTAACCTTCTTTTTTATAGGGGATTTAAGGCCTATAGTAGAATGCGGGGACTTATTATATATATATATAGCTGCTAAAAAAGCCTTACCCTATATATAAGAAATTTAGTAGGTTTAAGGCAAAAAGCATAGCCCGGACTTTTTTAAGTATAGTTCTGTTTATTCTTTCTATTTTGCCCTTAAAATAAGGGGTATATATAGGACTTATATTATATATAAGGTCGTTTTTTAAGCAGTATGGTTTTATATTATATATAAATTCTCTTATATTATTAAAGAAAACTTCTTTTATAGTAATCTTATTTATATTATTTTCTAATTCCTACTTATATTCTAAGAATTTAAGTAGATATTCTGCCTTACCTTTTATAAGGTATATTCCTAGATATCTAGTTATAGTATCTAAAAAGGATATAAAGTATATATATTAATTATTTATAGGGGTTTCTATAAGGCCTTAAATATTAGTTTATATTTTCTTTAAAAAGATATATTTCTTTTTTAAGGAAGTCTTTTTCTTTTTATCTATTTGTTAAGCTTTTATATAAGCTTCGCATTGCTTTATATTTATTATATTAGCTTTATTTATATATATATTAAAATACCTTTTTCTTAGGTATCTATATAGTAATTTATAATTTATATATCCTAATCCTTTATACTAAAAAAGTATACCTATAGTCTTCCTTTTATCTATAGACTTTTTTTCTTTATTTATAAAAGTATTATCTATAAGTCTATTATCTACAGGTATATTGTTTATAAATATTATATTATTTATAGATTTATTGTCTATAGGTATATTGTTTAAAGATATTGTATTATTTATAGATATATTGTCTATAGGTATATTATTTATAGAGCTTTTTAGATTATATATTTTATTAGGATGTTAAAAGCGAGTCTTATAACTATAAGGATAGAATATAGGCTATTATTAATAAACCCTTATATAAGTATATTTACCTCTTTATTTAAGAGAGTAATATTATCTTTACTTATTAAAGCAAAGGTAATAAAAAGAGAAAATTATATTATTATATTAATACTAATTTAAGGTATATAAAGATATTTCTTTAATATATAGTATATATTGCTCTTAAGAAATTTAAAATATAAATTTCCTATGCCTTTAACTATAATAAAAGACGCTTTTCCTTAAGTAATAGTTATATATATATCTTTATAAGAAGAAAGGAGTAATTTATTATATACTATATGCTTTAAAGTCTTTATATTTAAGATAAAGTTATATATATCCCTTTTTCTTATAGTATTTTTATCTACCTTAAAAATAACTTAAGATATAGAGAAAAGAAGAGGCTTTAAAGGTCTTAAAATATTTCTTATATTATCTTTCTTTTTCTCTTTTAAAGAGGTATATAAAAGAGGTATATATAAAAGGAGTATAGTAAATTAAAAGGGGATAAAGGGTATAAAGGGTATAGAGGGCATAAAGGGTATAAAGGGTATAAAGGGTAAAAAGGGGATAAAGGGTATAGAGGGTATAAAACGTATAGAGGGTATAAAGGGTATAGATAGTATAATAAGTAAAAGAGGAGAGTTATTTACTTTAGCTAAGGAGTCGGAAATATAAAGTATTTCTTTAATAAGAGAGGGCTTTTTAAAGGAGGAAACTTATCTCTTTTTTCGGCCTTAAACTACTAATTTTCTAATAATAAAAATTCTCTTTTAAAAAGACTCTCTTAAGGAGGGTATAGGCGTAAAACGCTTATAATTCCTATTTAAATAGTCTTAAGAAGGTTTAATCGGAAGGGGCCTTTTATAAGAGAAGGAGGAAGAAAATGCTTTAAGTTTAAAACCTACTACCTTTACCTTATCTTTATTTTCCTCGAGCTAAAAATAGTCTTTTATAACATAGCTCGTTTTCTTATAATTCTTATAAAGGGCGGGGTTTTTACTATATAAAAAGAATAGCTAATTAAAAGAGGGACCTTTTAAAGCTTTAATCCTTTTTAACTTATTAATTAAAAAGGATAAAAAGTGATTTTTAAGTATAGGCTTAAGTATTGTCTTAAAGAGCTTAAGGAATATTAATTATAAAGCTAAAATAAGAGGTATTTAAGCATTTTAAAATCTAAGTAATAATCACTACCTTAAGAATTTTAATTCCTAGTATATTTAGCTTCTTAAAAAACTCTTTTATCTTATTAAGATATACCTTAATCGAAGTATAGGTTTTAAGGGTTATATTAAATAGTTCTTTTATAAGAAGAAAATCTAAGTTAAAATTTACTAGATTATAAAGGGCTTTTAAAGCTTCCTTAGCTAACTTTATAGTTCTATAGTATTTTATTTATTAGAAAAGGCTATCCTAAACTATAAGGCGTATAAAAGTAAGAATTTCCGCGGATTTAGTATATAGATCTTAAGAGACAGCTCCGGCGGCTTTTTTTTATATAAAAACGGATTCTATTTAAAGTAACTAAGAGGAATAATTTAAAGAACCTTTTAGCTTACTAAATTAGTAATCGTTCTTAGTAGCTATATTTTTTCTAGTTTCTTTTAAGAGGTATTTCGGTATAAAAGTCGATAAAAAAGGAGGAGTAATAAATATTGATTTAAGGGATATTAATTAAAGAATATAATAAAAAAAGGTCTAAAACATATTAGGAAAATCGTGTTAAAAAGACCGCTTCTTATTATATAAGAAAGGATTTCTAATAAGGTTTTTTATATTTAAAATAGTCTTAAAAATATAGTTATAAAGATATAAAGTATGAAAAGGAAGAAGAAAGGGGGAAAACTAAGGAACCGAGTCCGATAAGATATCGGAAGAATTCCGGAAAAAGCACGCTTAGTAAGCGTTACTACGTAGAAAGTAGGAAAGAGTTTTGCTAGAATTTTCCTATTACGTAATAGTTAAAAAAAGATCGGTAAGGGTTAAGGGTAAGTTTAGTATAAAGGGAAGCCGGGCTTATACTTAATTAAGGAGATAATAAGTAAAAAAGAGAGTAGGCTTATAGCTATAAGTAAGGGGATTATAGAGATATAAGGAGTATTTAAAAAGGTAAATAAATAAGTAAGATATATATATATTAAGTTAATAATCTATTTTAAGTAAAGGAGGGACTAAGGCCTTTTTAAATAGATAATTCCTAAGCTATAAGTAACTTAAGTGATTTAGAAAAAGGGCCTTCTATTTAGCGTAGTTATATATACTAGGCTAATAGCTATTATTAAGTTAATATTATATTTATAAGCCTAGGGATTAATTCCGTAAGGAATATAAAGTAGCGTAGCGACTTAGCACGGATTATATATATAGTCTTTATATATACCTCTTCTTAATATGCTTATTTCTTGCTTATATAGATATAGAAAGATATTAGGAAATATATTTAGTATATAGAACTATATAGCGGATTTAATATATATTTCCGCGTGTTTATGTTATATGTTATTTATACTATATTTAGCCTATAGGCTGCGGGAGAGTATATTTTACTCCTTTATAATTATTATAAGGGAGTAAAGTATACTCTCCCGTAGCTTATTAGCTAAATATAATATAAACAACATATAATAAAAATATTCTAAAATATCTATTAAATCCGCTATATAGTTCTATATACTATATATCTTCCTTTTAATTCTCCTATATATATATAAGCAAGATATAAATAGATTAGGAAGAGGTATATATAGAGACTATATATATAATCCGTGCTAAGTCGCTACGCTATGTTATATTCCTTATAAAATTAATCCTTAGGCTTATAAATATAATATTAACCTAATAATAACTATTAGCCTACTATATATAACTATGCTAAATAGGGGGCTCTTTTTTAAATGACTTAAGTTACTTATAGCTTAGGAATTATCTATATAAGGAGGCCTTAGTCCCTTCTTTACTTAAAATAGATTATTAACTTAATATATATATATCTTATTTATTTCTTTACCTTTTTAAATACTCTTTATATTTCTATAATCCCCTTACTTATAGCTATAAGCCTACTCTCTTTTTTACTTATTATCTCCTTAATTAGTTATAAGCCTAGCTTCCCTTTATACTAAACCTACCCTTAACCCTTACCGATACTTTTCTAACTATTACGTTATCGGAAAATTCTAGTAAAACTCTTTCTTACTTTTAATATAGTTACGATTATTAAGCGTGCTTTCCCCGGAATTCCCTTAATTTCTTATCGGACTTAGTTCCTTAGTTTTCCCCCTTTCCTCCTCCTTTTTATACCTTATATCTTTATAACTATATTTTTAAGACTATATTAAATATAAAAAACCTTATTAAACATGTTTCCCTATATAATAAGAAGCGCACCTTTAAATACGGTTTTCTTTATATTTCTTAGACCTTTTTTTTATTATATTCTTTAATTAATATCTTTTAAATTAATATTTATTACTCCTTCTTTTTTAAACGACTTTTATACCGAAATACCTTTAAAAAGAAACTATAAAAAATATAGCTACTAAGAACGATTACTAATTTAGTAAGCTAAAAGGTTCTTTAAATTTTTTCTTTTAGTTACTTTAAATAGAATCCGATTTTATATAAGAAAAACCCGCCGGAGCCGTCTCTTAAGATCTATATACTAAATCCGCGGAAATTCTTACCCTTATACGCCTTATAGTTAAGGATAGCCCTTTTTCATTTATAAAATACTATATAACTATAAAGTTAGCTAAGGAAGCTTTAAAAGCCCGTTATAATTTAGTAAACTTTACCTCGAATTTTCTTCTTATAAAAAAACTATTTAATATAACCCTTAAAATCTATACTTTAATTAAAGTATATATTAATAAGATAAAAGAGGTTTTCGAGAAGCTAAATATACTAAGAATAAAAATCCTTTAAGTAGTAATTATTACTTAGATTTTAAAATGCTTTAATAGCTCTTATTTTAGCTTTATAATGTATATTTCTTAAGCTCTTTAAGAGAATACTTAAGCCTATACTTTAGAATTACTTTTTTTCCTTTTTAATTAATAAGTTTAAAAGGATTAAAGCTTAAAAAAGTCCTTTTTTTAATTAGCTATTTTTTTATATAGTAAAAAACCCGCCTTTTATAAGAATTATAAGAAAAAGGGCTATACTATAAAAGACTGTTTTTAGCTTAAGGAAAATAAAGATAAGGTAAAGGTAGTAGGTTTTAAACTAAAAGCTTTTTCTTTTTCCTCCTCTTATAAAAGGCCCCTTTCGATTAAACCTTCTTAAGACTATTAAAATAGGAATAATAAGCGTTTTACGCCTATACCTTTAATAAGAGAGTCTTCTTAAGAGAGAGTTTTAATTACTAGAAAATTAGTAGTTAAAGGCCGAAAAAAGAGACGGGTTTCCTTCTTTTAAGAGTCCTCTCCCTTAAAAGAAATGATTTATATTTCCGACTTCTTAGCTTAGGTAAAAAACCCTTCTCTTTAACCTATTATACTCTTTATACCCTCTATACTCTTTATACCCTCTATGCTATCTATACCCTTTATACCCTCTATACCCTCTATCCCCTTTATATTTACTATACCCCTTTTATATATACCTCTTTTATATAACTCTTTAAAACAGAAAAGGAAAGCTAATATAAGAAATATTATAAGACCTTTAAAGCCTTTTCTTTCTTATATTTTTTAGGTTGTTTTTAAGGTAACTATAAATATTATAAAAATAAAAAAAGTGAATATATATAACTTTATCTTTAATATAGGGGCTTTTAAGCATATAGTATATATTAAATCACTCCTCTTCTTTTATTAAGATATATATATAACTATTACCTTAGGAAAAGCGTCTTTTATTATAGTTTAAGGCGTAGGAAATTTATATTTTAAATTTCCTAATAGCAATATACGCTATATATTAAAGAACTGCCTTTATAAACTCTAAAATAGTATTAATATTATAAGCTATTTATCTGTTTTTAATACCTTTGCTTTAATAAGTAAAGATAATATTACTCTCTTAGATAAAGAGGTAAATATACTTATTGAAGGCTTTATAAATAACGGCCTTTATTAAATCCTTATAGTTATAAAGACTTGCTTTTAAATTAATAATAAAAAATATAGTATGAAAAGCTCTATAAATAATATACCTATAAACAATATATTTGGAAACAATATAATATCTATAAATAATATACCTATAGACGGTATAGCTATAAGCAATATACTATCTATAAACAATATACCTATAGATAATAAACCTATAGACAATACCTTTATAAATAAAGATAAAAAGACTATAGATAAAAAGAAGACTAAAGATATACTTCTTTAGTATAAAAAATAAAGGTATATAAATTATAAATTACTATATAGATACCTAAAAAAAGGTATTTTAATATAAATATAAATAAAGCTAATATAATAAAGATCAAGCTATTCGAAGTTTATATAAAAGCTAAACAAATAGATAAAAAGAAAAAGACTCCTTTAAGAAGGAAATATCTCTTTTTAGATAAAATATATACTAATATTTAAGGCCCTATAAAAACCCTTGCTTATAATAAATATATATACTTTATTTCCTTTTTAGATACTATAACTAGATATTTAAGAATATACCTTATAAAAAGCAAGGCAGAATGTCTGCTTAAATTCTTAGAATATAAATAGGAATTAGAAAGTAATATTAATAAGACTACTATAAAAGAGGTTTTCTTTAATAATATAAGAGAATTTATATATAATATAAAACCATACTGCCTAAAAAACGGCCTTATATATGATATATGTCCTGTATATACCCCTTATTTTAACGGCAAAATAAAAAGAATAAATAGAACTATACTTAATAAAGTCCGGGCTATGCTTTTTACCTTAAACCTACTAAAATACATATAAGGTAAAGCTGTTTTAGCAGCTATATATATATATAATAAGTCCCCGCACTCTGCTATAGGTTTTCTATCCCCTATAGAAAAGGAGAATAATATAGCTTTAAGTTTAAAAGACTTAGATAAAATAAAGGTATTCGGAAGCACTATATTTTATAAGAATAAAACTCCTAAAAATAAACTAAAGCCTAGAGCTTATAAAGGGGTAATAATAAGCTAAAAAGATACCGCTTATAAAATATATAACTTTTCTAAACGAAAAGTAATAATTTCTAAAGATATAACTATACTAGAGAATAACTTCTTAAATAAAGAGGAATATACTAATTTTAATAACATGCCCTCTTTAAATAAGCTGCTAAATAACTATAATACTAGAAATAATAGTACTAGTAATAATAATAATAATAACAATAATAGTAATAATAGTAATACTAGTAATATAAATACTAGTATAATAAGTAATAATAATATAAATACAAAAGATACTAATAATATAGATAATAATATTATAGATAATAATGCTAGCGATAATAATACTAGCAATACCTAGTAAAAAGATTAGGGGATTTAAGTAGAAATACCTAAGAAGCTTACTAAAAACTATAAAGATTTATAAAATACCCTATATATAATATTATAATTAATAATAATAATATAGAACATATTCTGTTTATTATAGAAGGAAATAAAGATCTTATAAAGCCTACTACTTATAAGCAGGCTATAAATAGTCCGCAAGCAAAAGACTAAGATAAAGCTATGCTAACTAAACTAAACAAACTTATAAGTCTAGATGCTTAGGAAATAGAAGAGCTTCTTAGTAATAAGGAGGCTTTAAAAGGCCGATAGGTC
This sequence comes from Ophiocordyceps robertsii, assembly GCA_027405785.1. Classification (NCBI taxonomy): domain Eukaryota; kingdom Fungi; phylum Ascomycota; class Sordariomycetes; order Hypocreales; family Ophiocordycipitaceae; genus Ophiocordyceps; species Ophiocordyceps robertsii. The sequence continues at coordinate 11,700 of JAPEBW010002215.1, forward strand.
TATAGAATAAAAAAGAATAATAAAAATAATATAACTTAGTATAAAGCTCGCTTTATAGCATAAGATTATAAGTAAATATATAGCTTAAACTATATCTAAACCTTCTTTACAACCGCTAGACCTAAGTCTACTAAACTCTTATTAATGCTAGCTATAACTAATAATTAGTATATACTGCAATACGATATAAAAAATGCATTTATATATATAGATATAGATATAGAAATATATATAAATATACTATAAGGTTATAAAAACTATATTATAAATAATAACACTAAGTATAAAAAGAATAAGCGGTATAATAGAAATAGAAAGCTAGTTGCAAAATTAAGAAAAAGCTTTATACGGTCCTAAATAAAGTCTAATGCTTTAGTATAACTTATTATTTAAGGTCTTAAGCGAGCAAGAATTTTCCTACATACCTATAGACGAAGGGGTATTTATAAACAATAAGCTATATATAGCTTTATTAGTTTACGAAGACGATCTTCTACTTTTTAGGCCTATAGAGAATTCTATAACTTATATAATTAATAAAATAAGCAAGGTCTTAAAGATTTAATCTTTAAGCGAAGTAAAGGACTTCTTAGGAATAACTATAACTATAAATAAAGCGAAAACAGATATATATATATCCTAAGAAACATTCACCCTTAATAAGATAAAGGAATTTAATAAATAAAACATTAAAACCTTAAAAGCCCCTGCTATAAAGGGAGTTAAATTAAATAAAACAAAAGACTATATAGCTATAAAAGAAGACATCCTATTATTTCAAATGCAAATAGGCTTACTATTATTTTTAGCATTATTTTTAAGGCTAGATATAATATATATAGTAATATTATATACTAAATTTGCTTTTAACCTAGAAATACTATATTTTAAAGCACTAGATACGATCTAGAAATAATTAAATGAATATCTCAGCTTAGGCATATACTATAACTATTATATAGCATTTAATATGCTATTTTGTAAAGCCTATACTAATGCTAATTAAGCTAGCGATCTTATAAACCGTAAGTCGGTCTCCGGATACAATTTTTTATAAATAACAACTTTATAGGCTAGGCTTACTAAAAACAAAAATATATAGCACTCTCTATATCCGAGGCTGAATATATAGGCCTTAAAGAGGCTAATAAAGAAGCTTTATATTTTTATAGCTATTTTATTACTATAGTAGAAGAAATGTTAATAAATATACCTAAAAATAAAGTCCTTGTAATTTTTATAGATAATTAATCTACTTTAAAAATAGTAAAGAATCCTAAATTATATAAGCTAAGAAACTATATAGGCATAGAATATAACTTTACGCGTAATAGTATGAAAGAAAAGAAGATAAAGGTTTATTATATAAAATCTAAAGATAATATAGCAGATATATTTACTAAGGGATTAGGTTTTATACTATTCGATAAATTCTAAGGTTTACTAGGAATTAAAGGGGTTATAATATAAATTTCTATAATAAAGGTCTATAGCTATTTCTTTCCTTATTTAGCTTTCCTCTATATAACTTAAGGTTTTTTACTTATATAAAGGTTTTCCTTAAGTAATAAAATAAAGAGGTTTTACTTTAAACAAATAATAGGTTTTTCCCTTAAAGAAAGATTAAAAGCTTTAGTAATAGTATTAAAGAAAAGGAGATAGCGGTTTATTATATAAAGTTTAAAGATAATATAGCAGATATATTTACTAAGGGATTAGGTTTTATACTATTCGATAAATTCCGAAGTTTACTAAGAATAAAAGAGGTTATAATATAAATTCCTATAATAAAGGTTTATACCTATTTCTTACTTTTTTTAGCTTTCCTCTATATAACTTAAGGTTTTTTACTTATATAAAGGTTTTCCTTAAGTAATAAAATTAAGAGGTTTTACTTTAAATTAATAATAAGTTTTTCCCTTAAAGAAAGATTAAAAGCTTTAAGTTTTTCTTATAAAAAATAAGTTTTCTTAAGCTATTAAAAAAGAATTTTTCCTTATTTAAAGGTTTTTTACTTTACTTTAGTTAGTATGTTTAAAGCGCACTTATATACTATAAGTACTATTTAAAGGAGGTTATAAGTAAGTAAAATATACTCTCCCGCAGCCTATAGGCTAAATACAGTATATATAACATATAACATAAATACGCCAAAATATATATTAAATCCGCTATATAATTCTACATACAAAAACATATTTCCCTATATTATTCCCCGTATATATAAGCAAGATATAAGCAGATTAGGAAGAGGTGTATATAGACACTATATATATAATCCGTGCTAAGTCGCTGCGCCACCTTATATTCCTTACGGAATTAATCCCTAGGCTTGTAAATAT
>JAPEBW010002216.1:0-14030 GCA_027405785.1 Ophiocordyceps robertsii
AGCCTAAGTATATAGCTAGCTCGTCCGCTAAGCGTAGTTATACTACTAAAATAACTAAATAAATATTAAAAGACCTTTTTATATCTAGCTAGTATATAAGCTATCTTACTTTAGTAGTAACTTTAAACGGCTTAGTATATCTTTTTTAAAGCTTTATTAGTTTACTATCCGCGATATAATAGCTTTTACTAAGATATAGCTAAACTTAATTACTAGGCTTAAATTTTAGTAGGCGGTGTTTCTTATTATATCTATTCTTTATAGCGGCTTAAGCGTAAGTAATAGCTAACTTAGCTTTTTTTTATAAGACCTCTTAGTTTTATAAGTATAAGTAATTACTAAGGAACTAAAAGCTATTATTTATTCTTATCCTTATAATAAGCTTATTAAGGGCCGCGTAAATTACTAAAAAAAAGAATTATTAAGGCTAAATTAAAAAGCGATTAGTATATTAGTTTAGTATAGGTTTAAGAAATCGGCGGTAAAGAATTATAGCGCGATTTTTATAGTTTTATTTCGCTTTTTTAATAAGCTATTAGTTTAAAGGTGCTAAGCAGTAAATATAAAAAGCTTTAATCTAAAGGCTTACTATAAAGTCCGCTAAAATACTAAGGTAAACTTTACGTCTTAGTTAAAGATTATCCCCTTTAAAGTCCTTTAATTAGCATAAAGTAGCTTAGTATATAATACTTATACTTAGTCTTCCGCTATAAATTAGTTATTACTTAAGATAAGAAGATATATTTTTAAGAATTTATTAATTATAGTTAGTAAAGTATTAAAAAAGTTCTTTATAAGATCTTTTTATAAGGGTTATTTAGCTTAAACTACTAAGAGCTTAGTAATAAAGTTTATTATTATTATATAGTATAAAACTAGCGGGCTTTAAATTAAGATAAGCTACTTTAGCGTCTTACTTTAGTTAGTTTAGTTATAGTAGTAAGTATTATAACCGTTTACGACCTTATTTATATATCTATTAAGCCGTAAAATCGAGAAGCTTTTAAATAGATCTTACTATATATAAGTATAGCTAGTATAAAAATATTTAGTATAGGCGTCTTTAACGATCTTCTTAGTATAAGTCTTAAGGATATATAGTTTTTAGCGTTTATTGTTCTTTATAAAGTATAGTAACCTTTATAACCGGAGGAATAAAAGTTTAAAGATACTATCTTTATTACTAAGCTATGCTATAATCTTTACTTACTATATATCCTTTATATATCCGTCGATGATTTTTTAGCGGAGCGGTAATTTAATTAATACTTCCGCGTAAAGGAATACGTAGTCCGTTATCTTGTTTTCTTAAATACGTTTTAATTCCCTTTCTTAGTTTAAGGATACTAGCTTATCGTCTTAGTGCGGTAAATATAAAAAAGCGTCCGGTATAATATTTTCGATACTTAAGATATAGTATACTTTAGGCGGGAATTAGCTTAAGTATTAAAATATAAGGACTAGCTTATTATTAAATTTTATATTAATAAAAAATAAGGATTTTTAGTATACGATTTTATAAGTACTTACGTAGTTAGTAAAGATAACTACTTATAGCGTTCTTATAAATAGTACTATAGTGCGTAACTTATAAACTGCTTATACTAAACCGGCTACTTTAAGTTTTATAAGCTAGTATTAAGGTTTTTTACTTTAAAGGGCGCGGCTTAAGTAAATAATAAGCTAAACCTTAGTCCGGTTTAATAACGTCTTTTTATCTTATTCCGTGCCTTCCTTTAAGTAAAAAGTTATAGCCGCTACTTTATATTCTTAAGATATATTAATTTAGATAAATAGTTATTAAGCGGGGTCGAAGTAATAAATCGTTTATAGCTTAATAAGTTTCTTAGTTAAAATCGCGAAGGCTTTTTTATTACGGAATCTAAACGGCCACGCCCGGACTCCTTACTTTACTTTTAAGGAAGCCTTATAAAACCCTATAATAAGAACGCTTAAAGCACGTACTATAAAGGCTCGCTTAAGGAGATACGACGAATATTACTAGTCGGACCTTATTAAAGTCTTTAAAATACTACTATAAAGAGTTAAAAGCCTACCTAACTATAGTTTACGATATCTAACTATAGTTTACGATATCTTTAACTATAAAAGATACTATAGAAACTATTAAGCGGATTCCGCTAGTATCTTTAAGGGATATCTAAGGATTTCCGCGGGATATCTTAATTATAGTTCGACCTATTTCTAACTATAAAAGCACCTTAAAAGATATAGGATAAACCTTACCGCGATTTTTAAGGGATATTTAAGGATATTTCAGGGATTTCCCTAACTATAGTTTATAGTATTTCTAACTAAGCTTATACTTAGTTTATTAAGCGATTTTACGAGGATATTTATAGTTTATCTACGTATTATAGATAGTATAGTTAAAGACCTTTAAAATTAGCTTAAAGAACTAAGTATAAAGTAGCTAGCTATACTTTTAAGAATAAATAAGCTTTTTACTATTTTTAAACCTTTATATATATTTATATATAGTAATTAGTTCGTTATACTAGCTTAATTAGCGGTAATTAGTTTATAGTACCGGCCTTAACCGGCAGTAATTAGTCCGCGCCTTATCTTTTTATCTTTATGCTATAAAGCATAATAAATAGTAATAATTCCTACTTATTTAAACGGAAATCCCTTAAATATCCGCTAAGCTAAGAGCGATTATATCGCACAATTAAGTACTTATCCTATAAGAAGTTAAATACTAAACGATATTTTCTTTAATAAGAAGCTCTTATTAGCCTTTAAGTTTAACCTTAATAATAAGCACCTTTTTCTTAACGCGCTTATAATAAAACTTTAAGATAAGTAAGCTATAAAAGCGGAAAAGGCCACGGCCTACTAAGTATACTAGTTTAATAATCTCCTTTACCTTTTTTTAAGGTATTATACTATAATAGCTTATAAAGCTAAATAGGATATAAAACGAGTCCCGCTTAGCTAAGCTAAGACTACTACCTTTTAAAAGGCAATCCGCTTTTAAAATACTAATAAAGGATAGACTATAAAATAATAAAACCTATATAACTAAGTAAACTAAATTTAGTATTACTTAAATAAATCGATTATCTTTTAAATAAAAGAAGTAAGGATAAGCTAACCTTAAAACTATTTAGCTCCCCGCCCGCTAAATACTCTTTAGATTAAGCTTATAATAAAGTTACTTTTTCCTTAAGACGATAAGCTTAGCGGATATTTCTACCGCGTGCTACTAATAAAGTTTAGCTTAAGGGCCTTAACCGGAAATCCGCTTTAAAGAATACTTAGTAGTTTCTTAGTTTAGTATTACCGTTTAGCCTTATCCGCTATAACCGCGCTAACTAAAGCATTTTTAAGACTCTTAATTAATAAAAACGAGCCTTTTATACTAAGGGCCTTATAGTATACCGGATTCTAAGACGCGTATAAGATAGAAGGTTAAGCGCTTAGCGAGAATATTAAGACTAAAACCTTAATAATAAGCAATAAGAATATAGTAAGCGATACCCTTAGCGGGCTAAACCTATTTATATTAAGCGCGTAAATACTAAGATTAAGTATAGCTTTAAGCCCTTTAATAAGAATAGTAGTAATATCGAATAAATAATTCCTTAGTCTCTTTTAAGTACTAAGAAAAAAAGACGCGCTTACTAAGCCTTAAGAAAAACCTTAACTATAAGCTAAAGATATAAGGAGATTTAACTTATTAAGACTTTTAAAAGTATCTTTTAACGAAGTTTAAGAAGACGATAAGGCTAGTACGTTTTAAGGAGTAGACTATTTTATCGACTTTATCCGCTAAAACGCTAGTAAAAGTAAGGCCTATACGGATAAATAAGCTATTTAATTGCCTTCCTTTCTTTAAGGAAGTGCGGCGGAATAGTATTTAAGGACCTCTTAAAACTATAATAAAAAGAACTTAGCGAGCTTAGTATTAAACTAAGCTAATAAATGTCCGCCTTATAAAAACAGTTTAGAATCCGCTTAAATATAGCAATATAAGCACTCGATAAAAAGCGCTTTATTATTAAAGATATAGTAATAAGATCTAACTTTAAGTCTTAAATATTATACTTATAACGTAAAGCTAAGGCCGCGCTTTACTAGCTAAACTACTTAACTATAATAATTTACTAAAAGCTAAACGTTTACTTATAAGAATCCTTATAATATTTCGTAAAAAACGAGGATATTAATAAATAGATTAATAAATATAAGGAAATCCTTCCTTAGCTATAAGTTAAATATACTTAAGGATCTTAAAAGCACTTACTAGCGCGAAAGAAATAAGTCTAACTTATAAAAAGATAAGGGCCGACTAGCTATACCCTATACGCACTTAAAAAATAGTTTAAGACGCCCTAGCTATTTATTAAAGGCTTATTAAGGCTAAGGGTTATGTTTTTAGACCGCTTAGTAAAGGCGGATATACTACAAGCCTTATAGCGCTCGCTAGGTTAAGGGAGAAATCCGCTTAAATAGCTAAGAATATAAGCTAAGGTCCTCCGGCTTAAAAGAAAAAGGACCTTTAAGACTATATACTTACTAACGCTAAAGCTAAAATAAGCATACCTTACGACTAAAGAAAAAACTACGATAAAAACTAATAACTATTTAAGGGATAAAAAGTACGATATAAAAAAAGCTTAGTTAGATACCGATAAAAGCTTAAAGGAAACCGTAATTTATACTATAGCAAACTTAGTATAAAAGGCCGATAAAGTATATAGATTTTATAGCGAAGTATACCCCTTTAAGAATAAGCTTTACTAATACGTTAAAAATAAATACCCCCTTAACCTTAACTAAGACGTTATTATATAAAGACGTAGCTTAGTATAGTAAGTAGTTATTTAAAAGCTATAAAGCGTTAAGATAGTTAAGGCTTCCCTTAATATTTAGCTATTAAACCTTAATAGACCGTTATAATTTACCTATATACGCTTACTAGTCTACGGAAAAGAAGGGCCTAAGATAAGCATTAAAGCCTATACGGATACTAAGGTAAACCGAAGCTTTATCTAAGCTAACTTAATAAAGACCTTTTAAGATATAACTATAAACTCCTCTTAATAAATTCTTATCTAAAGAGTAAGAAGGATAGCTACTATTAAATAAGCAGAATTTACTATATATATACTAAGAAGGCTAAATAGTAGCCTTGCGGTTATAAAGGTAAGGATTAGCGCTTAGATAGTAAAGCCCTTAGCGGCTAATATATTACTTAGCTAAGACTTTTTAGTTTCTTATTAAAAGGACCTTATTAACTTTATATTAGTCTTATAAATCGGGGCTTATAAAAGGATTAAAGCCGAAGTTAAAATAGTTTAGCTAAGACTAGTAATATATAAATAGGTAATTTACTTAATTACTATAACGATTTTAGCTAGTTTTAGCTACGCCTTACTTATATAAGTCCGGGCGCCGCTCTTAAGCTCGCCCGGATAATAATATAAGATTATAAGAGCTTTATAGCGATAAACTATTTTAAGGAACTATTAGTACTTTGCTAAGGCTAAAAGGTAAGGATAATTACGGACTTTAATAAGCAGTTTTAGCTATATAAGGAGGTCGATGCTACTACTCCCTTAGCGGAAGCCCTTATAGAAATTTTAAATAGAATAAACCCCGCTAAGGACTTCTTATAAAAGGATCTTATAATAAACTATAAACTTAAAATCGGCTAAACTAAGGACCTGCCCGAACTTACTACTAATAAGGGCGTCTGGATTTATACTAAAGACTTAAAATATATATTAAAAGTCTAAGATATCTTTTAATCGTTTCCTTGCCTTTAAAAAGATAAGGGAGTAGTATATATAAATAAATCCGAATATATATATATTCTTTTAGTAAAAGGATAGCAATATTAATAAGTCGTATTAAGATTATACTTATTAAGCGATAAAGATAAAAAGGTAGTAGATATAATATTTAGCTAGCTAACCGCGTAAGGCCGATTAAAACGAGTTTATAGGCTAACCTTATTTACGGCGCCGGTATTTATAGTATAGAAAATAGTAAACGGAAAGGAAAAAGGATAAGTAGTTGTAGACTTATAAGGGATTAACGCTATTATTACCTTAAATACTTACTTAATGCTCTTTTAAAGTAATATAATTAAACGCCTTTAAGGAAAGAAGTTTATTAATATAGTAAACGTATAATCGTTTTTTTACTAGTTCTTAGTTTATTAAGACTACTAAGAAAGGTTTATAGTTATAAGCTATTACGGGCTAAAAACATTATTAATAATACTTATAAGCTTTAAGAACTCCTTAGTATACGTTTAAAGGTTTATCGATAACGTCCTCCGTAAATACTAAGAATACGCGGCGGCTTATATTAACGATATTATTACTTACTCCGATATAGCCGAAAAATACCTTTAATATTTAAAGGCTATATTCCGCGCTTTTTATAACCGTAATATTATCTTATCCGGACTAAAGTTCTTCTTAGCGTACTTATCTATATAGCTCCTTAGATTTAAAGTAGATACTATTAGCTTAATAAATATAGATAAACGCGTATAAGCTTTAAAGAATATCGCGTTCTTAAAGAACCTTTAATAGCTTAAGAAATAAATCGGTCTTACTAAGTAGCTATACTATATAGTCCCGCATTTCGCTAAGGAAGTCGACGTCTTATAAAAACGAAAAACGGAGCTGCTCCGGGTAAGATAGAAAGAAAGAGTCTCCTTAAAAGGCTAAAGACGGGCTCGATACACCGCGAAAGCCGCTTTCTAGCTTACTTTAAAAAAAAAGGGCCTTCGCGATTTTAATTAAGAAACTTACTAAGCCCTAAACAATTTACTACTTCGACCTTACTTAATAACTATTTATTTAAATCGATATATCCTAAGAATATAAAGTAGCGGCTATAGCTTTTTACTTAAAAGAAAGTATAAAATAAGATAGAAAGACGTTACTAGCCCGGACTAAGGTCTAGCTTATCGTTTACTTAAGCCGCGCTCTTTAAGGAGGAGAACCTTAATACTAGCCTATAAAACTTAAGGTAGCCGGTTTAGTATAAGTAGTATATAAGTTACGCACTATAGTACTATTTATAAGAACGCTATAAGTAGTTATCTTTACTAACTATATAAGTACTTATAGAATTATATACTAAAAATCCCTATTCTCTATTAATATAAAATCTAATAATAAGCTAGTCCTCGCGTCTTAATATTTAAGCTAATTCCCGCTTAAGGTATATTATATCCTAAGCGTCGAAAACGTTATATTAAACGCGATCTTATATCTACTATACTAAAACAATAGGCCGGTATCCTTAAACTAAGAAGGGGAATTAAAACGTATTTAAGAAGATAAGATAACGGACTGCGTATTCCTTTACGCGGAAGTATTAATCGAATTACCGCTCCGCTAAAAAATAATCAATAGATATACGGAGGATATATAGTAAGTAAAAATCATAGCGTAGCTTAGTAATAAAAATAGTATCCTTAAACTTTTATTCCTCCGGTTATAGAGGTTGCTATACTTTATAAAGAACAATAAACGCCGGAGACTATATATCCTTAAGACTTATATTAAGGAGATCGTAAAAGACGCCTATACTAAATATTTTTATACCGGCCGCACCTATATATAGTAAGATCTATTTAAAAGCTTCTTAATCTTATAGCTTAGTAAATATATAAATAAGGTTATAGACGGCTATAATACTTATTACTATAACTAAACCGACTAAGGTAAGGCGCTAAGGTAGCTTATCTTAATTTAAAGCCCGCCGGTTTTATACTATATAATAGCAATAGACTTTATTACTAAGCTCTTAGTAGTTTAAGCCGAATAATCCTTATAAAAAGATCTTATAAAGAATTTCTTTAATACCTTACTAACTATAACTAATAAATTCTTAAAAATATATCTCTTTATCCTAAGTAATAACTAGTTTATAGCGGAAGACTAAGTATAAGTATTATATACTAAACTACTCCGCGTTAATTAAGGGATTTTAAAGGGGATAATCTTTAACTAAGACGTAAAGTTTACCTTAGTATTTTAGCGGACCTTATAATAAGCCTTTAGATCGAAGCTTTTTATATTTACTACTTAGTAGCTTTAAACTAACGGCCTATTAAAAAGGCGAAACTAGATTATAGAAATCGCGCTACGATTTTTTACCGCTAATTTCCTAGAACTATGCTAAACTAATATACTAATCGCCTTTTAGTTTAGCCTTAATAATTCCTTCTTTTTAGTAATTTACGTAGCCCTTAATAAGCTTATTATAAGGATAAGAATAGATAATAGCCTCCGGTTTCTTAGTAACTACTTATACTTATAAAACTAAGAGGTCTTATAAGAAAAAGCTAAGTTAGCTATTACTTATACTTAGGCCGCTATAAAGGATAAATATAATAAGAAACACCGCTTATTAAAATTTAAGCTTAGCGATTAAGTCTAGCTATAGCTTAATAAAGGCTATTATATTACGGATAGTAAACTAGTAAAGCTTTAAGAAAAACGTACTAAGCCGTTTAAAGTTACTGCTAAAGTAAGATAGCTTATATACCGACTAAATATAAAAAGGTCCCTTAATATCTATCCGGTCGTTTTAATAGTATAACTATACTTAGCGGATAAGCTAGCTATATGCTTAAGACTAGTTTAAGATAAAAGGATACTTTACTTAAATAAGTAAGAAGTAAAACGAATCTTATAAAGCTATATAATAAAGAAAAGCAGCGGAAAGCTAAGGAAGGAGTTCCTTATAGCTTAAAAAGGCTAGCTAAGTAGCTATAACTTATAAGTAAATAAAAAAGCAGTCTTCTTACTAAAGATCGTAAAAGCCTTTAAAAAAGCATAAAAGGAGTTAGCTACTTAAGTAGTTTAGACGAAAGCATAACGCGCGGCCTTTATAACTTAATATAAAACTCTTTAACTAAGACAATTAAGCGGTTAAGCTTAGATATAAGACTTAAAAGCTACTATAAGTTATAAAAAACTATAACTTACTATACTTAAGGTAATTAGTTATTTTAATAATAATATACCGCTATTTACTTAAAGTAATAAGGCCTTTTTTTAGCCTTATAGCATATATATTTAAATTCTCTCCGCCGCCCGCCCTTTCTCTCTTTCTTTCTTCTTTTTATAACTATATTTCCCTTTATTATTAGCTATAGCCCGCCGCACCTCGCTTACTCCTATATATATAACCTTCTTTACCTTAAGCCTATAATCCTTATACTCTTATTTTAAGTCCTTTTATCGTTTAATATCTCTTATAGCTAAGATTAGCTATTTTATAACTACTTCTTTAGCTCGCTCTTTTATAAGCCTTTATGCTTTTAATATAAAGGATATTAGTAAGCGCTTAAGCTTTATAAAAACGAGGCGGCTATTCTTTATAGCCTTAAGTCCTTTAGTAAGAGTTAAAACCTTTAGGTTTAAGCTTTTATATAAACCTACGCCGTCTTCTATAGCCGCGCTTAAGCTAATAGATTTAACTTAAACTATAATACTATAAAGAACGGCTTATACTACCCTCTTTAAATACTTAACTTAAACGACTTACCTCTTAGCCTTATACCGTAATATAGTTTAAATAGCCGGTTTTATAGTAACTTAGCTATACCTCCCGCTTAGCTCTTACTATTTAAAAGCCCCCGCCGCCTATATATTTTTAAGGTATAGCCGGAAATCTTTATTAGCGGAATAACTAGCTAATACTTAACGCCTTTAAGTTAGCTAACCTCGCTATAGTCCTAAGATCTATAGTAGCCGCTATAGCTAGCGGGAACCCGCTTTAGCTAAATAACTAAAATAATATTCGCGCTATTCTTAACTATATATCTAAGGCCTAGCTTAATTAGTTTATAGCCGGGTTTATAGCGGCGTCTTAAGCTACTACGGCTAAAACCTTATCTCGCTTTATATATAGTCTAGCCCGTGCTATAAAATCCCCTTCTTAGCTTATAGCCGCTATAAGCCTTAAGAACTTATTTAGTCTTACTTAGCGAACGCTTTTTCCGCCCGCCGCTATGCTTAGCCTAGCTATATAAAGACGTATAAGCGCCTTATTATAGTCTATCCGCTATCCCTCCTTAACTAAAAGAGATAGCGATAACTAGCCTTGCAATATATTCCGCCGCCCGATCTTATAAAAGCCGCTAGTAGTAATTAATATAATCCTTAATAGGCTTAGCTTTACGGGCTTATACTCCGGCGACGAGATTATAATAATCGGGAGTTTCCGCTTAGCTATAAACTACGCTAAGTTCTATTTATAAGCCCGCGAAGAGTTTAAACGTAACTTAACTTTAACTTAAGCAATAAAATTCCTAAGCTTCGATATCCGCCTTATTAGCCGTACTAACTACGCGCTTTATATTCTCGCCCTTAAGGCCCCCTCCGTAAAGAGGTTCTTTAAGACTATTAAGCATATTTAGAACCTTAAAAGCGAGGAGTTAAGCACTAAGGCTATCGAGGACCTTATTACCCGCTTTTAAGCGGGAATATAAACGTTTAATACCTTAATACTAACTATACTTATTAATATTAGCGGGATAGCTTACCTTTACCTTTATACTTTTTTAATAGCTATATACGCGTTAGTTAGCGGAAAGGTATAGGTAGTAGCGCTATATAAAAAGGATAATAAGTTAAAAAGCCCGGCGATAAAAAGCGGGGGATAATTATAATAGCGGTAGTAAGTAAGATATAATATCTCGCTTATAGGCGGCCTATAAAGCTAGTAAGTAAAACGGGAAATTTAGCGGAGGATTAAAAACGGTATAAGAAAGGTAAGTAAGATAATAATATAAGATAAGGCCCGAATAAAGCTAGTCTCTTATAATATATCCCGCCGGGGAATTTAAGTATTCCTTAGCGCGGAGACTTTTTACTACTTAATAAAGGCCTAAATATACGCCTTAAAGAAAAGTTAGAAAACTTTACTATAAGTTTTAGCTAAACGCGCTAATCGCCTTAATAAGGATAAAGATATATAACTAAATATAAAGCAAGGATTTACGATAAAAGCCGCTTATTAACTATCTTAAGCTACTTAGCTACTATTAGCCGGATCGGCCGAAAAAACTATTAAAAGGATAAGGACGGCGTACTATTAATATAGTATAAAGACGCTACTATAAAGCTACTACTTAGCGCCCCCTTTACTTTATTTTTACTTTAAATTAATAAGGATATTAGCTTTTCTTTTTTACTTAAAGGAGTTATTACGGAATCTAAACGGCTATACTTAAACTCCTTACTTTACTTTTAAGAAAGCCTTATAAAACCCCGCGATAAGAACGCTTAAAGCATGTATTATAAAAGCTCGCTTAAGGAGATATAACGAATATTATTAATCGGACCTTATTAAAGCCTTTAAGATATTACTATAAAGGGTTAAGAGCTTACTTAACTATAGTTTATAACGTCTAACTATAGTTTATAATATCTTTAACTATAAAAGATACTATAAAAACTATTAAGCGGATTTCGCTAGTAGCTTTAAGGGATATTTAAGGATTTTTATAGGATATCCTAATTATAATTCGACTTATTTTTAACTATAAAAGCACCTTAAAAGATATAAGATAAACCTTACTACGATTTTTAAGGGATATCTAAGGATATTTAAGGGATTTCCTTAACTATAGTCTATAGTATTTTTAACTAAGCTTATACTTAGTTTATTAAGCGATTTTATAAGGATATTTATAGTTTATTTATATACTATAGATAGTATAATTAGAGACCTTTAAAATTAGCTTAAAGAACTAAGTATAAAGTAGCTAGCTATACTTTTAAGAATAAAGAAGCTTTTTACTATTTTTAAACCCCTATATACGTTTATATACGGTAATTAGTCTGTTATAATAGCCCGACCGGCGGTAATTAGTCCGTAGTACCGGCCTTAACTAGCGGTAATTAGTTTATAGTACCGGCCTTAACTAGTAGTAATTAGTTCGCGCCCTATCCCCTTATCCTTATACTATAAGGCGTAGCACTTTTCTTTTTTTAAAGTAAGCTAAAAAGCGGCTTTCGCTATATATTAAGCTTGTCCTTAGCCCCTTAAATAAACTCCTTCTTCCTATCTTACTTAAAGTAGCTTTATCTTTCGTTTTTATAAAACGTTAACTTTCTTAGTAAAATACGGGATTATATAGTATAGCTACTTAATAAGGCCGATTTATTTCTTAAGCTATTAAAGGTTTTTTAAGAACGCGATATCCTTTAAAGCTTATACGCGTTCGTTTATATTTATTAAGCTAATAGCGTTAACTTTAAATTTAAGGAGCTATATAAATAGTATTATAGAATCTAAACGGCCACGCCTAGACTCCTTATTTTACTCTTAAGGAGCCCTACGGAACCCTGTAATTAGAACGCCCAGAGCACGCATTATAAAGGCTTGCTTAAAGAGATACGATGAATATTACTAGTCGGACCCCGCTAAGATTTCTAAGATATAACTACGGAGGGTTAAAAGACTACTTAACTATAGTTTACGATATTTTTAACTATAAAAAACACTATAAAAACTACTAAGCGGATTTTACCGGTATCTTTAAGGGATATCTAAGGATTTTTATAGGATATCTTAATTATAGTTTAACCCGATTTTAATTATAAAAGCACCTTAAAAGATATAAGATAAACCTTATCGCAATTTTTAAAGGATATTTAAGGATATTTAAGGGATTTCCTTAACTATAGTTTATAGTATTTCTAACCGGGCTTATACTTAGTTTATTAAGCAATTTTATAAAGATATTTATAGTTTATCTACGTACTAATAATAAATAGAAGGATAGTATAGTTAAGGATCTTTAAAATTAGCTTTAAGAGCTAAGTATAAGGTAGCTAGTTATGCTTTAAAGAATAAATAAGCTTTTTACTATTTTTAAACTTTTATATATGTTTATATATAGTAATTAGTTTATTATACTAGCTTAACTAGCGGTAATTAAAAGCGTTTAATTATATCGCTTTAAAGGGGCATTAAGTAAGCGTTTAAAGTAATAATAGTATTAATCCCCTATAAGTTTATAACTACTTATCCCTTTTCTTTTCCGTTTACCGTTTTTTATACTATAAATACTAGCGCTGCGAATAAAGTTAGCCTATAAACTTATTTTAATCGGCCTTATATAGTTAGCTAGCCGAATATCGTATTTATTACCTTCTTATTCTTATCGCTTAATAAGTATAATTTTAATATAACTTATTAATATTACTATCTTTTTACTAAAGGAATATATATATATTCGGATTTATCTATATATACTACTCCCTTATCCCTTTAAAGGCGGGGAAATAATTAAAGGATATCTTAAACTTTTAATACGTATTTTAAGTCCTTAGCATAGATCCGGACGCCCTTAATAGTAGTAAGTTTAAGTAAGTCCTTAGTTTAGCTAATTCCGAGCTTATAGTTTACTATAAGAATTTTTTATAAGAAGTCTTTAATAAGGTTTATTTTATCCGGATTTTCTATAAAGGCTTCCGCTAAGGGAGTAGTAAAGTCGACCTCTTTATATAGCTAAAACTGCTTATTAAAGTCCGTAATTATCCTTACCTTTTAGCCTTCGCGGAGTATTAATAGTTTTTTAAAATAGGTTATTGCTATAAAGCTCTTATAATCTTATATTATTATTTAAGCGAGCTTAAAGTTATTAAGGAAAAATACTATATTACGCCCCGATAGCGGCGCTTAAACTTATATAAGTAAGGCGTAGCTAAAACTAGCTAGAAGTATTATAGTAATTAAGCAGATTACCTATTTACGTATTATTAGTTTTAGCTAAACTATCTTAACTTTAGCTTTAATTCCTTTATAGGCCTTAATCCGTAAAACTAATATAAAGTTAATAAGGTCCCCTTAGTAAGGAACTAAAAAGTCTTAGCTAAGTAATATATTAGCTGCTTAGCGTTTTACTATCTAAGCGCTAATCTTTACTTTTATAACCGCGAGGCTACTATTTAGCTTTCATAGTATATATATAGTAAATTCTACTTATCTAATAGTAGCTATCTTTCTTACTCCTTGTA
>JAPEBW010002217.1:0-14026 GCA_027405785.1 Ophiocordyceps robertsii
CTATAGTACGTAGAGTAAACTATAGATATCCTTATAAAATCGCTTAATAAACTAAGTATAAGCCCGGTTAGAAATACTATAAACTATAGTTAGGGAAATCCCTTAAATATCCTTAGATATCCCTTAAAAATCGCGGTAAGGTTTATCTTATATCTTTTAAGGTGCTTCTATAGTTAAAAACGGGTCGAACTATAGTTAAGATATCCCGCGGAAATCCTTAAAAATCCCTTAAAGATACCGGCGGAATCCGCTTAATAGTTTCTACGGTATCTCTTATAGTTAAATATATCGTAAACTATAGTTAGGTAGGCTCTTAACCGTTTATAGTTATATCCCGGAAACCTTAGCGGGGTCTAACCGGTAATATTCGTCGTATCTCCTTAGGCGAGCCTTTATAGTGCGTGCTCCGGGCGTTTCCGTCGCGGGGTTCCGTAAGGCTTCCTTAAGAGTAAAGTAAGGAGTCCGGGCGTGGCCGTCTAGATTCCGTAATATATAAGTAGACTAAAAAGAGGTATATATAAAGACTAAATATACGATTTATATTAAATCGCTACGCTACCTCGTATTTCTTTTAGATTTTATTCTTAGGCTTTTAAATATAATATAAACCTAAAATTAGCCTTTAGCTTACTATAGGATATTACGCTATATTTAAAGTTCTTTTCTAACTACCTAAGTTACTTATAGCCTGAGATTCGCTTATAAAAGGCAGCCTTAGTCCCCCTTTTACTTTAAATAGATTATTAACCTTATATATATATATTATAGCTATTTTCCTATTTTTCTATATACTTTTTACACTTTTATTATCCCCTTAATCTTGGCTACGTACCTGCTTTATACTACGCTTTTTTTGCTTCTTAAGTCTTCTTTTAACGTTTAACTATTAGTAAAGGAGTAAAACCTTAATATTAGCTTATCTAGTTAGTAATTAAATATCTTACTAAATCTTTAAATATTTTATAGCTAATATATTATGTAAGCGCTATTTTATTAGCATTTATTAGCTTCTTATACGCTAATAGAGGACGAATATAAACTTAGTACTAGTAAAGGATTAGTGGAAAAGTTTACTTTACAGCCCGGAGAGGAATAATAATAATCCGGCGGACCGGAATAACTATAATACGCCGAAAAAGCATAATAATAATCCAGGTAACACCTCTCCGCACTTATAAAAGACTCTCTTTTCCTCTTTCTCTTAAGCTAGAACTTAGACTTTTAAGCAATTTAAATCTACTTTTCTTACTACCCTTTTTCTCTTTTTTACTTACTTTAATACCTCCTCCGTCCTATACTTTTAGTAGTTATAAGCCTGGCTTTTATAAAAGCTATATTAAACCCTTAATAAAAATATATACCTTATAAATATATATACTACTTATATAAAGAAATAGAAAAAAGCAAATAAAATAAAAAGCGCTATTATTTACTAAATCTCCTTACTTTTAAGTATAAATTAAATAACTACTTATACCTTTTATAAGAATAAATTAATATACATTCTTTTTTATAAAAATATATTATAAATATACTTATATCCCTTATAACAATCTCGTTTATATAAATATTTCTTTATACTTTAAGCGTTTTAGCTTTATATATAAGTATTACTATTTACACTTATATATATCTTTATTTATACTTATACCTTATTTAAAAGATACGTACTAATGCTAGCCCGCCCCGCTTTTTTTTACCGCGCTAGCATAATAAGTATTCGTACTTTTTAAATGCCTACGCCCGCCCGCGCCTATATAAAGCTCTTAATAAAGACTTGCCCGTATATACGTATTGCCTTTAAAGCTCTTTAGAGCCGCGTTAAGGGTATTAAGGGCGTACCGATATCTTCGCCCGCGGTACCGGTAAATGACCCGGATTTATTAACGGGCCGCGTTATACGCGTATCTCGCGAGAGCTTTAAGGATAAGCGAATTAAGCTATAGCTTAAAGCGCTGCGTATAGGCTACGTATATATAGGCGCGGGCATTTAAAAGATATAGGTACTTACTAAGCGCGGGCACTATAAGTTAGCGGGGCGGGCTAGCACCGGTACGTATCTTAAAAATAAGGCGTAAGTATAAATAGAGATATATAAAAGTAAAAATAGTAAAACTCTTATAAATTATATAAATTTAATAATAAAATAGTCTTAATATAATATAATATAACTAAACTTTTTTTAATATAACTATAATTATATAAAGCAATTTTAGCTATATAAATATAAATATAAATATAAATATAGTATATATTATAAATATATAATATATAATATAAATATAATATATATATTGTAGTAAATAGTATGATAATAATATAATTATAAGAATAAATATAATATATAAAAATATAACTATTAATATATTATACTTTTTAAATATTAAATAATATAAATAAACCTTTATACTTTTTATATACTAAATAATATAAATATACCTTTATACCTTTTATATATAAAAAGAGTATATATAAAACTATAAGATATAAATATAATTATATAAATATCTTTTAGTATTATACTTAAATATATTATAAATATATTATAGTATAACCTTTATATAAATACCTTTTTATAAATAAGTACTATATTATACTAAAAAGCTTTATTAACTTTAAAAATACTATTATAAATAAAAATTCAACTTACTTTAAAATAGTTATATAAAATACTTTTATAAAGTATAATATAAATATAGTATAAGATATTACTATAACTATAAAATAAATATATTATAAAGTATTATTATATAAAGTAAAATTATAACTATAAATAACTTTAAAATACAAAGTACTATTATAAAGTAAACTAAGTATAAAATACTAATATAAACTATAAAAACGTAGTAAAAATTATTACTATAACTAAAAAAAGAATATACTATAAGGTAATATTAAATAAAGTAATATTATAACTATAAAATAACTTTAAATATAAGGGACTACTATAAAATAAATATAGTATAAAATACTAATATAAGCTATAAAACGTAAAAGAAGAAACTACTATAACTATAAAATAAACTTAGTATAAATATACTAAATATAAAACTTTACTATATTATTATTGTTATTATTATTAAGTTTACGCTAAGGACTTAATTTAGGGTTTTAGAAATTTAATGTTTTTAAAAAGGAGGGAAAAACCGGAGTGCTTTAAGTAAAACTTTTACTTTTTCGCGATTAGTCCGCCTTATATAAAGTCTTATAACTTTATATAAAAAAAAGAGGGTACGCTTTCCGCTATAAGTATATCCCGCTTACTAAGTCGTTCGACATAGCTTAGCTAAGCTAAGGCCGCCTTTAACTTAAGCGGCCCGCCGCTTAAAGCCCCGCGCTTTAAGCTTAAAGTATAGGTAGTAGTTTATTTTTTCTTTACTCTTAGCCGTCTTTTTAATATAGGGGCGGGAAAGTAAGTAAGATTCCGTCTTATGCCTTTAAAGCGAGTAGCGCGGCTTTAAAAAGTAAGGTTAAAGCAAGCCCGCTTAATAGGAATTTAGCACTTTATAATACGTGTATATTCTTAATTAAGCTCGTTATATACTCGCGCTACTTAGTTATTTATCTTATATATAGTCTTAAGAATAAAGTTTATTACGTACTACGCGCGCTTATACTTTCTTTTTTAATTTTTAAAGAAGCGCTTACCCTTTATACGCGCCCTTTATATATCCTTCGCCTTGCTTTTAACGCGTTTTCGCCTTTCCGCCGCTATAAAGTTATTATAGTTACTATTACTATACTAAAAAGAAAGGTTGCTTTTTTTAATCTTAATATAAGCCCGCTCCTTAAGCTATTAAGTTAGGATACTAAGGATAAGAACGTTTAAGCCCGTTACGGTACTAAGTATAAGATCCCTTACTATATATATATAGGCCGCTTATAAAGAGATAAGATACTTATAGTTTTTAAAGGCTATTAAAACTAAGCCTATATATATTTAAGTTACGCTTACTATATATATATATTTAATTTAAGTTGCTAACCTTATTTAAGCTATCTTTATAAAAGCGTATATTGCTTATACTTTTAGTAATCGATCTTATTTTTAAGTTAGTAGACTTATGTTAATCCCGCTCTTATTACTTAGCTAATCCTTTTATAGCTTACCGCTATTAAAAAAGACGTAGCTTATAAGCTTTACGCTACTTAAAAGGAGTTATATAAGTTTAATAAGCTTATTAAGCGCTTTACGTATATAAAGCTCGCCTTTATAGCAATAAAGCTTTAGTAGCGCGCTAATACTATTTTAGCGCGTGCTTTTATATTTAAGGCCGCCCTTAGCCCGGCCTTACTTAATAAGAATATTAAGCTTCTTACTTTTACCTTTAGCCGCTTTATCGATAATACGCACGCGTCCTATAAAGTTAATACTAAGTTCGCTAATAAGCTTACTAGTTTAATTATAGTTATATACTAAACTATTTACTTTATAGCCCGGAGTATAGCGAGTATAAAGAATACGCTATTTATAGTAGCCGACTATCTTAGCTTTAGCGGCTATAAAGGCCGCGATATCTTGCTTAAGTAATATTTACTTAACCTAGACTTAGTATAAGCTCGTACTGCTTTTACCCCGCTTAAGCCTACGCTATTTTAGATCCTTAATATTTTAAAGGACTTTAAAGCTAAGGCTAAGTAAGGCTAAGAAGAAGGCTTAAGCTAAGGCTTTTACTAAGGCTTATGCTTAAAATCGCGCCGCTCTTACTTAAAAGCTTAAGTATAAGGGGGCGCTTAAGTATAAAAGTAAAGGAAAGGCCGTTAAAGCTAATATTATATCCGACTTAAAGGAGTTTAAGTTTAATATTAGCGATAAAGAGCTAAAGGAGGAGGAGGGAGGTAATAATAAGGCTAAGACTAAGGACTTAAAAAATAAGAGTAGCCCCCCTCTTAGCCTTAACGTTATCCTTACTATCTTTAATACTAGTAATAGCAATAACAATAGTAGTAATAATAACGATATAAAAAAAGACCTTATCTTAATTTTTATCGTGCTTGCCTTTAGCCTACTTACTAGCTGCGGCGTTTTTTCGGCTATATAAAAGCGTACCTATAGCCTCTTTAAGAGCAGTGCTTTTAAGGTTAACGACTTTATAAATACTGCCTTAAAGCATGCTTATACTACCCCCGCTCTTAGCTTAGCGGACTAAAAAGGGGAGGCTAAAGACCTTAGCTTAAACCTTAAGTACTACTAGTTCTTCGCTTATAATAAGGCTAAGTCGCTCTCTCTTAGCTTTCTTATAACGCTTAACTTAGCTTAGTTAACTAAGTATTATCTTAGCCGCCTTACTTAGCTTAGCTTTATACCGCCTTTATTGCCTCCTCGCGCTATAACTAGTAGCTCTTTAAGAGCGAGAACCTTATAAGCGTTAAAGTAAACGCTTTAAAAGATTACTAATAAGGCGATATCTTTCTTATTTACCTCCGCCGCGACTTTAAGCTATTATAGGCACGGGAGGGGGAGGGAGAAGGCGCTTATTACCTTAACTTATAGCTATAATTAAGCTAGGCGCCCTTATAGCACTCCTAAATCCGGCGGGCCCCGCTATAGCGCTAAAGACGATAATAATAAGCTTAAGCACTAAGTAAAGTAAGGGGGTCGTATTTAAGGGGCTAGCTAAGGCGTAAGTCCGAAGCGGGCCTATTTAAGGTCTTATAAGCTTAATAAGTAAGGGAAGGGATTTTTAGCGTTTTAATACTTTATAGCGTTTATTATACTAGTATGTTATTCTTTTTAAGCTATACTAAAAGGGCGGTTTAATAAAAGTATGCCCCCTTTTAACTAAGACTTAGTTAAGGTCCTTATATACTTTGCCCCCTCCCTTTAATATAGTTATATTGCTAAGTTATATTAATATAAGCGTCTTAAGCTTAAACACTATCTTATTAAAATAGCCGCTATCTTTTATTTTTAAAGCTTTACTTATACCTTGCTTATATTACGGAGTCGTTATAGTAGCTTTACTCTTACCTTATTAATAACCTTATAACTTATTATCGCATAGTAAATAATATCTTGTTATTACTTATAGTTATAAAAAAGCTACTACGCCTTATAATATAAGGATAAAGAGATAAGGCGCGAACTAATTACCGCTAGTTAAGGCCGGTATTATAAACTAATTACTACTAGTCGGGCTAGTATAACGGACTAATTACTATATATAAACGTATATAAGGGTTTAAAAATAATAAGAAGCTTATTTATTGTTTAAGGTATAGCTAGCTACTTTATACTTAGTTCTTTAAGCTAATCTTAAGGATATTTAACTATACTAACTATAGTGCGTAGATAAACTATAGATATTCTTATAAAATCGTTTAATAAACTAAGTATAAGCCTAGTTAAAAATACTATAAACTATAATTAAGGAAATCCCTTAAATATCCTTAAATATCCCTTAAAAATCGCGGTAAGGTTTATCTTATATCTTTTAAAGTGCCTTTATAGTTAAAAATAAGTTAAACTATAGTTAAGATATCCTGCGGAAATCCTTAAATATCCTTTTAAGATACTAGCGGAATCCGCTTAGTAGTTTTTATAGTATCTTTTATAGTTAAAAATATTATAAACTATAGTTAAGTAAGCTCTTAACCCTTTATAGTTATATCTTAAAAACCTTAGCGGGGTTTAATTAATAATATTTATTATATATCCTTAAGCGAGCTTTTATAGTATATGCTTTAAGCGTTCCCGTTATAAGGTTTTATAAGGCTCCTTAAAAGTAAAGTAAGGAGTTTAAGCATAGCTATTTAAATTCTATAATAACTCCCTTAAGTAAGAAAGAAAAACTAACGTCCTTATTTATTTAAAGTAAGAATAAAGTAAAAGGGGCGCTAAGTAATAGCTTTATAATTATATCTTTATATTATATTAGTAATACGCTATCTTTATCCTTTTAATAGTTTTTTCGGCTTATTTAGCTAATAGTAGCTAAGTAGCTTAAGATAGTTAGTAGGCGGCTCTTATTATAGATTCTTACTTTTTATTTAATTATATGTCTTAATCTTTATTAAAGCGATTAATGCGTTTAGCTAAAACGTATAGTAAAGTTTTCCGACTCTCCTTTAAAGTATATATCTAAGCACTTATTAAGTAGTAATAAGTCTCCGCGCTAAGGAATGCTTGTCTTCCTTAGCGGGATATATTATAAAAAACTAGCTTTATTTAAGCCTTATTTTATATTCTTATCTTACTTACTTTTTAATGCCGTTTTTAATCCTCCGCTAAATTTCCTATATTACTTATTAGCTTTATAGGCCGCCTATAAGCGAGATATTATATCTTACTTACTACCGCTATTATAGTTATTTTTTACTTTCTATTACTAAGCTTTTTAACTTATTATCCTTTTTATATAGCGCTACTACTAACGCCTTTCCGCTATTTAATAAATATTTAGCTACTAAGAAGGTATTAAAGTAAGGGTAAGCTATCCCGCTAATATTAATAAGTATAGTTAGTACTAAGGTATTAAATATTTATATTCCCGCTTAAAAGCAGGTAATAAGGTCCTTAATAGCTTTAATACTTAACTCCTCGCTCTTAAGGTTTTAGATCTACTTAATAGTCTTAAAAAACCTCTTTATAAAAAGGGCCTTAAGGGTAAGAATATAAAGCGCGTAGTTAATACGGCTAATAAAGCGAATATCGAAGCTTAAAAATTTTATTGCTTAAGTTAAAGTTAAGTTATATTTAGACTCTTCGCGGGCCTATAAGTAAAACTTAGTATAGTTTATAGCTAGGCGGAAACTCTTAACTATTATAATCTTATCGCTAAAATATAGGCCCGCGAAGCTAAGCCCGTTAAGGATTATATTAGTTATTACTAGCGGCTCTTATAAAATTAAGTAGCGGAATATATTATAAGGCTAGTTATCGCTATCTCCTTTAATTAAGGAAGGACGGCGGATAGACTATAAAAAAGCGCTTATACGCCTTTATATAGCTAGGCTAAGTATAGCAGCGGGTAAAAAGAGCGTTTACTAAGCGGGACTAAATAGGTCCTTAAAGGTTATATCGGCTATAAGCTAGGAAAGGGATTTTATAATATAGGCTAGACCGCGTAAAAAGCAAGATAGAGTTTTAGCTATAGTAGCTTAAGACGCCGCTATAAACTTAGTTATAAACTAATTAAGCTAGGCCTTAAATATATAGTTAAAGACGGCGCGGATATTATTTTAATCGTTTAGCAAAAGCGGGTTTCCGCGAGCTATAGCGGCTACTATAAGTATTAAGACTATAGCAAGGTTAGCTAACTTAAAGGCGTTAAGTATTAGCTAGTTATTCTATTAATAAAGATTTCCGGCTATACCTTAAAAACTATATAGGCGGCGGGGGCTTTTAAATAGTAAAAGCTAAGCGGGAGGTATAGCTAAGTTGCCGCGAAACCGGCCGTTTCAACCACGCTATAGTATAAGGCTAAGAGGTAAGTTATTTAAGTTATATATTTAAAAAGGGTAATATAAGCCGTCCTTTATAATATTATAGTTTAAGTTAAATCTATTTACTTAAGCATAGCTATAGAAAGCGGCGTATGTTTATATAGAAGCTTAAACTTAAAGGTTTTAACTCTCGCTAAGTAACTTAAAGCTATAGAGGATAGTTACTTTATTTTTATAGAGCTTAAGCGCTCGCTTATATCCTTTATATTAAAGGTATAAGGGCTTATAAAAGAGCGGGCTAAAGAATTAGTTATAAAATAGCTAATCCTAGCTATAAGAGATATTAAATAATAAAAAGACTTAAAATTAAACTATAAAGATTATAGGCTTTAAGTAAAGAAGGTTATATATATAGGAGTAAGTAAGGTACGGTAGGCGATAGCTAGCGGGAAAAGGAAATATAATTATAAAAAGAAAAAAAGAAAGGAAAAAAGGTAAGTAGCGGGAAGAATTTAAATAAGTATACTATAAGGCTTAAAAGGCCTTATTACTTAAGGTAAACGGCGGTATATTATTATTAAAATAACTAATTACCTTAAGCGTAATAAGTTATAGTTTTTTATAACTTATAGTAGCTTTTAGGTTTTATGCTTAAGCTTAACCGCTTTATTCTTTTAGTTAAAGAGTTTCGTATTAAGTTATAAAAGCTATATATTATACTCTTATTTAAATTACTTAAGTAGCTTACTTCTTTTATATTTTTTCGAAGGCTTTTATAATCTTTAGCGAAAGACCGCTTTTTTATCTACTTATAAGTTATAGCTACTTAGCTAGCCTTTTTAAGCTATAAAAATATTCTTCCTTAAATTTCCGCCGCTTCTCTTTATTATATAGCTTTATAAGATTCGTTTTATATCTTAGTTATTTAAGTAAGGTATCTTTTTATCTTAAACTAAGCTTAAGCATATAGCTAGCCTATTTACTAAGCGTAGTTATACTATTAAAACAACTAGGTCGATATTAAAAGACCTTTTTATATTTAGTTAGTATATAAGCTATTTTACTTTAGCAGTAACTTTTAATAGCTTAGTACGTCTTTCTTAAAGCTTTACTAGTTTGCCGTCCGCGATATAATAGCCCTAACTAAGCTATAGCTAGACTTAATCGCTAGGCTTAAATTTTAATAAGCGGTGTTCTTTATTATATTTATGTTTTATAGCGGCTTAAGTATAAGCGATAGCTAACTTAGCTTCTTTTTATAAGACCTCTTAGTTTCGTAAGTATAAATAGTTTCTAAAAAACCGGAGGCTATTATTTATTCTTATCTTTATAATAATCTTATTAAAGGCCGTATAAATTACTAAGGAGAAGGAATTATTAAGGCTAAACTAAAAGGCGATTAGTATATTAGTTTAGCATAGCTTTAAAAATTTAGCGGTAAAGAATCGTAGCGCGATTTTTATAGTTTAGTTTCGCCTTTTCAATAGGCTATTAGTTTAAAGGTACTAAGCGGTAAATATAAAAAGCTTTAATCCGAAAGCTTACTATAAGGTCTGCTAAAATACTAAAGTAAACTTTATATCTTAGTCGGAGATTATCCTTTTTAAAATCTATTAATTAGCATAAAGTAGCTTAGTATATAATGCTTATACTTAGTCTTCCGCTATAAACTAATTATTACTTAAGATAAGAAGATATATTTTAAAGAATTTATTAGTTATAGTTAGTAAAGTATTAAAAAAGTTCCTTATAAGATCTTTTTATAAGGATTATTTAGCTTAAACTATTAAAAGCCTAGTAATAAAGTCTATCGCTATAATATAATATAAAACCGGTAAGCTTTAAATTAAGATAAGCTACTTTAGCGTCTTACTTAAGTCGGTTTAGTTTTAGTAATAAGTATTATAACCGTCTACGACTTTATTTAAATATTTACTAAGCTATAGGATTAAGAAGCTCTTAAATAGATCTTGCTATATATAGGTATAGCTAATATAAAAATATTTAGTATAGGCGTTTTCGACGATCTTTATAGTATAAGTCTTAAGGATATATAGTCTCCGGCGTCCGTTATTCTCTATAGAGTATAGCAACCCTTACGACTAAAAGAATAAAAGTCTAAAGATACCGTCTTTATCGCTAAGCTACGTTATGATTTTTACTTACGATTTATCTTTTATAAATCTATTAATTATTTTCTAGCGGAGCGGTAATTTAATTAATACTTCTATATAGAGGAATACGCGGTTTATTATCTTATCTTTTTACATACATTTTAATTCCCCTTCTTAGTTTAAAGATACCGGCTTATTATCTTAATATAGTAAACGTAAAAGCGCGTTTAGTATAACGTTTTTAACGCTTAGGATATAGTATACCTTAAGCGGGAATTAGCTTAAGTATTAAGACGCGAGGACTAGCTTATTATTAGATTTTATATTAGTAAAGAATAGGGATTTCTAGTATACGATTCTATAAGTGCTTATATAATTAGTAAAGATAACTACTTATAGCGTTTTTACGGATAGTACTATAGTGCGTAGCTTATATATTGCTTATACTAAAACGGCTACTTTAAGTTTTATAGGCTAGTATTAAGGTTCTCCGCCTTAAAGGGCGCGGCTTAAATAAATAATAAGCTAGACCTTAGTCCGGGCTAGTAGCGTCTTTCTATCTTATTCTATGCTTTCTTTTAAGTAGAAAGCTATAGCCGCTACTTTATATTTTCGGGATATATCGATTTAGATAAATAGTTATCGGGCGGGGTCGAAGTAGTAAATCGTTTAAAGCTTAATAAGTCTTTTAGTTAAAATCGCGAAGGCCTCTCCTTCTTTTAAAGTAGGCTAAAAAGCGGCTTTCGCGGCGTATTAAGCTTATCCTTAGCCCCTTAAAAGGACTCTTTCTTCCTATCTTACTTAAAGTATCTCTATCTTTTATTTTTATAAGACGTTGACTTTTTTAGCGAAATATAAGACTATATAGCATAGCTACTTAATAAGGCCGATTTATTTCTTAAGCTATTAAAGGTTCTTTAAAAACGCGATATCCCTTAAGGCTTATATACGTTCGTTTATATTTATTAAGCCGATAGCGTCTACCTTAAATCCGAGGAGCTATATAGATAAGTACGCTAAAAAGGACTTTAGTCTAAATAAAGTAATATTATAGTCGTAAAAGGCGCGGAATACGGCCTTTAAATATTAAAGGTGTTCTTTAGCTATATCGGAGTAAATAATAATATTGTTAATATAGGCCGCCGCGTATTCTTAGTATCTATAGAGGACGTTATCGATAAACCTTTAAACGTATGCCGGGGAGTTCTTAAAGCCTATAAGTATTACTAATAATCTTTTTAGCCCGCGATAACTTATAACCGTAAACCTTTCCCGGTAGTTTTAATAGACTAAAAACTAGTAAAAAAACGATTATACGTTTACCGCACTAATAAACTTCTTTCCTTAAAGGCGTTTAATTATATCGCTTTAAAGGGGTATTAAGTATATATTTAAGGTAGTAATAGCGTTAATCCCCTATAAGTCTACGACTACTTATCTTTTCTCCTTTTTATTTACCGTTTTTTATACTACGAATACTAGCGCCGCGAATAAGGTTAGCCCGTAAACTTACTTTAATCGGCCTTACGCAGTTAGCTAGCTAAATATTATATTTACTACCTTCTTATCTTTATCGCTTAATAGGTATAATCTTAATACGACTTATTAATATTACTATCCTTTTACTAAAAGAATATATATATATTTAGATTCGTTTATATATACTACTCCCTTATCTTTTTAAAGGTAAGGAAACGATTAAAGGATATCTTAGACTTTTAATACGTATTTTAAGTCTTTAGCATAGATCTAAACGCCCTTATTAGTAGTAAGTTCGGGTAGGTCCTTAGTTCGGCCGATTTTAAGTTTATAGTTTATAGTAAGATCCTTTTATAGGAAGTCCTTAGCGGGGTCTATTCTATTTAGATTTTCTATAAAGGCTTTAGCTAAAGGAGTAATAGCGTTAACCTCCTTATATAGCTAAAACTGCTTATTAAGGTCCGTAATTATCCTTACCTTTTAGCCTTAGCGGAGTACTAGTAGTTCCTTAAAATAGTTTATCGCCGTAAAGCTTATATAATTCTATATTATTATCCGGGTAAGCCTAGGGTTACTAAGGAAAAATATTATATTACGCCTTAATAGCGGCGCCCGGACCTATATAGGTAAGGCGTAGCTAGAACTAGCTAAAATCGTTATAGTAACTAAGTAGATTACCTATTTATATATTGCTAGTCTTAGCCGGACTATCTTAACTTTAGCTTTAATCCCTTTATAAGCCTTAATCCGTAAGACCGATATAAAGTTAATAAGGTCCTTTAAGTAAAGAACTAAAAAGTCTTAGCTAAGCAATATATTAGCTACTAAGCGTTTTACTATTTAAGCGCCGATCCTTACCTTTATAACCGCGAGGCTGCTATCTAGCCTTCTTAGTATATAAGCGGTAAATTCCGCTTATTTAACGGTAGCTATTCTTCTTACTTCTTAAATAGGAATTCGTTAAGAGGAGTCTATAATTACGTCTTAAAAGGTCTTTACTAAGTCGGCTTAAATAAGGCTTTAGTTTGCCTTAGTATCCGCATAGGCTTTAATACTTATCTTAAGCCCTTCTTTTCTATAGACTAGTAAGCGTGCGTAAGTAAATTATAACGGCCTATTAAGGTTTAATAGCTAGACGTTAGGGGAAGCCTTAACTATTTAAACGCTTTATAGCTTTTAAATAACTACTTACTATACTAAGCTACGTCTTTATATAATAACGTCTTAGCTAGGGTTAAGGGGGTGTTTATCTTTAATATATCGGTAAAGCTTATTCTTTAAGGGGAATACTTCGCCGTAAAATCCGCACGCTTTATCGGCCTCCTATACTAAGTTTACTATAGTATAGATTGCGGTTTCTTTTAAGCTTTTATCGGTATCTAACTAAGCTCCTTCCGTATTATACTCTTTATCCTTTAAGTAGTTATCGGTCTTTACTATAGTTCCTTCCTTAGTCGCGGGGTATGCTTATTTTAGCTTTAGTATTAATAAGTATATAGTCTTAAAGGTCCCTTTTTTCTTAGGCCGGAGGACCTTAACTTATATTCTTAACTATTTAAGCGGGTTTCTTCCTTAACTTAGTAAGCGCTATAAGGCTTAAGATATATCTATCCTTACTAAGCGGTTTAAAAACGTAACCCTTAGTCTTAGCGAGTGTTACGGAGTAGGCAGAGGCTGGTGCACAGGTGCCGTCCGTAGTATTATAACAATAAGCTATAAAGAGCCTGCTTATATACGGCGGGTCTATGTCTATATATACGGACCCGGCCCTCCTTACGTAATAAGGCTTAAGCTGCAGCCTAAGTCCCTATAACCTTATAAGTTAAAGACTTTAATATAATGCCCCCGCTCTCCGTGCCGCGCTATATAGTTCGGAGCTATTATAAGGGGCCACTAGGCATTATAAAGTGCTGCCCGGTCCGCGGCCCGGCCGGCGCTAAACTCGCGCTATAGTAGGTGGGGCCGCACAATAGCGGGTTTAATAGCTGTAAGAGAGTGATTTTACTACTTTAATAAATCAGCTATTTAATCCTTACCTGATTAGCTAT
>JAPEBW010002218.1:0-14019 GCA_027405785.1 Ophiocordyceps robertsii
TATATAAAAGTATATAAAAGTATATAAAAGTATATAAAAGTATATAAAAGTATATAAAAAAGCCTTTTAATAGCCTTAAAAAAGTATAAAAAGGTCTTTTTTCTTTTTTTTTAATTTATTTTTTTATTTATTTCTTTTTTTAGCTAGTTTTTACTTAAGATATTTTTAAAATAAGATACTTTTACTTTATTTAGTTTATTAATTAGCACTAAGTCTTTTTTTTTTTATGCTTATAAATCTATATTAAATAAATTATATTAAGATACCTTTTTTTATTAAAGATTAGTATTTTAGTTATTAAAAACTAGCTTATAAGGTTTTTATAAATTAAATAGTATTAAAGGCCGGTATATACTTATCTTAGTAGTATATAGCTTAATAATTATTTACTTAAAGTTAAGGAAAAAAGGAAGAAGACTCTTATTTAAGCTATATAGCTTCTTAGTTATAAAAATTACTTAAGAGCTTATACTTAAGTTAAGTTTAAGTAAAGTTATATATAACTTCGGCTATATATTAGCTTAACTTTAAGCTATTTATAATAATATAACTATAGCTTTTATTATAATATAGCTTATAATACTATCTTATTTTTTAAGTATTATTTACTTAAGTACGTTATTTCGCCGCCTTGCTCTTTATTCCGCGTTTAATATTAATTAGTATAATCCCTTTTATTATACTTATAAATATATATTAATATATCCCCTTAAATAATATTATGCCGCGGTATTTAAAGCGTTATATACTTACTTACCTATACCGCTACGTTGCTACTAATAATATTAAAGCGGTATAACGCGCCTTTTTTAATTACCGCCTTTATTAGTACTTAAAGTATATTTTACCTTCTTACCGCCTTTTTTCCTTAAGTATAAATACTTTTCTTTTCTTTTTCTTTAATTATTAATCTTCTCTTACACGCCTTTTTTTAAAATAGTTTTACTATACCACGCCTTAATATATCTACTTTAGTCCTTTATACTTTATCTCTTACTAGCTTATAAGCGTCTTTTTATACTATATCTTTTAGCACGCTTAGTAACTATATATTACCGCCTTTATCTTAGTTCTTATACTTACTATCGTTGCTTAATAAGCGGAGTATAGTATATAGCACTATTATATAGCGCTCTTTTTACCTTATATATATAAGATATATAGCGTCTTTTAATATAAATACTTAGTATAAAGCTTATTAAAATTAAGCCTCGCTTTAAGCTTATAACTATTTTACTTATACTTATACTAGTTTATACTATTTACTTATATATCCTTATCCTTAAAATATATATAATATAATATTAATGTAATATTAGTATATTAATAATATAATTACCGCTATAAACGCACTTTAAGATTATATATCTTTAAGGACGTTTAAAAACTATTATACTAACTTATATATACGTTCTTTTATTCTTAATAAATACTAACTTATAAAATATTTCTAATAATTACTATAGTATATAAAGTTAGCTTCTACCGCTACTATAACGTATTAAGCTTAAATACGCTTTAATATTTAAAGCTAATTTATTAATATCGGCTAGTAGTAAGTAGTTTACTTATATTAAGTCGTAGTTCTTTATATGTTTTATCCGTATTTACTTTATATCTTATTCTATTTTATTATATCTTACTTTTATCTTATTATTATTAATAGTTAGTATACGTTTATACTATATCTTTATTATGCTTCTTATTTCAAACTATTTTAACGTCCGCTAAGTATCGTTTAAAACCCCTTTTATTTTTCTTATTTTTCTTCTTTTTCTCCGCTATTTCCTTTATTCTTTCTCTTACTTTTTAGCTTAGCTTATTATCGTTCTTCCGCTTTACTTTTATTATTCTTTATTATATTATTATATTATCTCTTAAACTATTTTAAAGCGATTATATCTTAAAAGTTATTTATTAACAATTAAGTTAAGTTAGTATACTTATATTACTTTATAAGAACTTATTATTACTTTTCTTTTTTCATTTATTTTTACTAAGCTTACTAAATCTTCTTTATAACGTACTTTAGTTTATTATTTTCTTTAATTACTAATAATAGCTTATAGTTATTAACTATTAAGCTAAGTAAAAGGTTATTTACTATATAATAAAAGAACTTTATATATAGTCTTTTATATTTTTTTTTTAGTATATTAAGTTTTACTATGTATAAGCTAACTACTTTTATTATAGTATACTTTTAGTATAGCTAGTTAAGCGTTTAATAATGCTTATTTATAATATACTTTTTTATATCTAACTATACTTTATTACTTACTTAACGTCTCTTTATTAATATATATAATTAGTTTGCTATCTCTTTTTATCTTACTTATAATATAGTAATCGCTATTTAAAAAAAGTTAGTAACCTTTTTTACTTTTTATATAAAGTTTTATATGCTTTTTACGTTTAGTAGAAAGAGTCTTTTTTTTATACGATTTAAATCGGCTTAATATTATACTTATATATTATAAAAAAAGGGCTTATGTTTATTATTAATATTACTTAGTTATTAAGTCCCGCTTAAGTATAAAGTAGCTATACCTCTTAGTCGTCTTACTTATAATAGATATATATATAAAATTAGGCTTATACTTCTTAGTTTACGCGCTTTATTGCCTTATTAATCTATAAGTAGTAAGCTAAACTTAGTTTTTTTAAAACCTTAGTTTATTAGTAAATTTCCTACTAAAATCACGTTATTTAGTTTATTCTTTAATCTAAAATAATAAACTTTAGTATTTTATAAAAGTAAAAGTAAAATTATAAAAACTTAGTAGTATGTACTACTACTTTTTTTATTAGTATTACTTTTAGTATTATTACTTTTATTTATTTATTTATTATTACTTAAAGGTTTTTTAAGCTTTTAGTCTTTATTAAAAGTAGCTTAACTATAAAGTCTATTATTAAGTATATAAATTACTATATAA
Source organism: Ophiocordyceps robertsii (assembly GCA_027405785.1). Taxonomy (NCBI): domain Eukaryota; kingdom Fungi; phylum Ascomycota; class Sordariomycetes; order Hypocreales; family Ophiocordycipitaceae; genus Ophiocordyceps; species Ophiocordyceps robertsii. The sequence continues at coordinate 2,940 of JAPEBW010002218.1, forward strand.
AGGACAATAATAGCTAAAAAAGCTTTTCTTAAAGTTATCTTTAAATATAACCTTTATTATATAGTTTATAGTTTATAATAAGCTAGTATACTATTAATAATTAGCCTGGCTAAAAAAACCTTTAAGCTAATATTATAAGCGTCCCTTTATACCTTAAGTATCTTACTGCTATTAAGTTATATATTCGCTAAGCGATTAATACTTAAAGCTTATTTAACTTTTTATCCTCTACTTCCTTAAAGTACTAAGCCTAACTTAGTACTTATAAGCGGTCCTTAAAGTAAAGGCGCCTTTTTATATTTATTATATACTTACTTACTTAGACTTTTAATTACTATTTTAAAGTAAGTTATTAGTTACTATTTTATAGTACTTAAAATATAACTTAATACTTTTTATTTATTAATAGTATTACTATTTTTCGCTTTTATATTTCTTACTTAATAAATATATAAGCTAGTTATACTTATTTATTAAGTATATCTTAGCTTAAGTTTAAGTTAAGTTTTAGCTAAACTTTACTTTTATTTACTTTACCTTTAGCTTAAGGTATAAGGTTATCCGCCTATTTTATATAAGCAATTAACTTTATATTCTCCTTCTTTACTTATATTATCGCGACTATATACTTTTTTTATATAAAATATCGCAGGAGATTTATATACTTAACGCTTAAAAGGACTTAAGTCTTATTTATTATATAGGATTTAAGATTATTTAAACTACGTGTCTTATTTCCTTCTTATTAAATATACCTTTTAGCTTATCTTAATTAAAGCATAATAATACGTTAAGTACTACTATTAACCTCTTTAAGCAGTACTTTAATATTATAAAACGTAAGATATAAGCGTTCTAGCTACTTATATATTAATATATAAGATATAAGTATATTAACGATATTTAATATCCCGACTTTTAACTTAGGCTAGCGCGAGACCTTTTAGTAATATAGTATTATCTTACTATTTCTTTATAAAAAATAGTAGTAATTTTTTTAGCGTAAGTTCGATTCCCGCGTAAAAAAGTAAACCTATAAGTCTATATAGAAATAGGCTCCTTTTAAGGGTGCGTAAGAATATAAGCGTGCGTAGCTTTTAGCTACTAGCCTAATAAACTAAGGAGGTCTTATCTTATAGATAACGAGGACGTTATTATTTTTCCTTTTAAGGCGGCAATAATTATAAAACGTAAGATATAAGCGTTTTAGCTACTTATATATTAGTATATAAGATATAAGTATATAAACAATAATTAATATCCCGACCCTTACTTAAAGCCGGGGCGAGACCTTTTAATAGTATAGTATTATCTTACTATTTCTTTATAGTATTTAATATAAAGTTATATAAAGCGAGCTTTATTACTTATTTACTTTGCTTTTTATTTAACTTCTTTTTTATTAGAAAGTATTTTAAGTTTTTATAGTTTATTAATACTATAAATATTAGTATATTATATAATTTTGCCTTTTAAAAATTTAAGTATTTTATAATTATAAGTAACTTTTTATTATAGATTAAGTAGTTATACTTTATTATATTAAGTCGTTTTAAAAAGAAACTTACTAAGTATTATATCTTATTTAGTCTTACTTATATTAATATCTTACTTATTATATACTTTAAGTAGTTTACCTTTAAGTATATCTTTTTTTAAGGTTATATATTTATAGTATTAGTATATTTTAAAACGCCTTTTAAATAAATTCGAATATACCTTAGTGCTTATTAGTTTATAAGAAAGTTACTTTTTTTTAAAAAGATTATAAAAGTATTACGAGGCCTTAATATAAAGCGGGATAAGGGTATAATAGTAATTTATAAACTTAAAGAAGCTTTAAACGCTTTTTATATTTTTTTAGCGCTTACTATATTTAAATAGCTTAAATATTCTTTAAGTTATATTAAACTTTACGCTTATCTTATATAATAAAACTTAAATACTTTACTTTTCTTATTATAAAGTTTTAGTTTTATAGATTTAGTATAAAGCTTACTTTTTATAGCTTTTTAAATACCTTTACTACTTTATTTAATAGTTATAAAGCAACCTTTATAAGTAAATTAGCACGTTATTTATATACGCTATAACGAACTTATAAAAGTAGTCTTTTAGCACTTAGTTAATATAGTGTTAAAAAGTAACCGGCGTCTTTATAAGGCTAAATAGGTATACTTACTACTTAAATAGTTTAAACCTTATTTAAAAAGCTATTTTAAACTTATAGCTTTTTATAACTTTAAGATTATAAAACGCTATAATAATATAAAGTTTAATAATTTAATTTACTTTTACTAGTATTTTTAGCATTTTATAATTAATATTAGCGTATATTAGTCTCTCTTTATAATTATATTAAAAGCTTAGTAGTTATAGTAAAGGTATTAGCGGCTATTAGCTCTCTTTATAAATAATACTAGCGCTATAGCTAATAAGCTATTTAAGCGGATAAAGTTTGCTTTTAATAACCCGTTTAAAGTCTTTTGGAAAATATAGAGTTCTTTTTTTAATATATTTTATAAGGGCCCTTATAGGAATAGCGGTTCCTTACTATCTTTATTTAAAGTAAAGTAAATCTTATAATCTACGCTTAGTTAAAACAAAGGCTACTTTAGCACTATTATAGGTGCGAAAAGGTTTAAGTAAGCTTATAGTACTTAAGCTAAAATATAATCTACTAAGTTAATACGTATTTTTAGCTAAAAGGCCTTTTTATATCCTTTATTATAACTGCCTTTATATTAAGTACTTATTACCGCTTTTAGCTATTCTTTTAAGCTTTTTCTTATTAATACTCCGCCGTAAAGATAAAGGCGCTTACTAGCTTTACTTCTTATATATTTACGATCTTCTTAGCTTTCTTAAACCCTTAAAAGCTAATTTCAATCGCCGCTTTTTCTTGCTAAACTCGCTCCCCCTTAGCATTATAAACTAGTTTCTTTTTTTTTATAAGCTCCTTATAAATACGTCGTAGCTTAACTTTAGTATTATATAAGCAAACGTTTATTTTAAATAACTATTAACCTTTATTTTAAACGCTATAATTCCCTTTATTTAAAGTATGAATATATCTTTTAAAAAAGCTATAATAGCCTTTTTATTTTATTTATAAAAGGAATTTATAGCTTTATTATCTAAAATGTCTAACCGTCTAACTATATAAAAACATTATATGTTAGTTATTATATAATAAGATAATTGACGTATATAGTAGATTTATACCTTAATAGCCTCCTTATCTTAATATACTTAGTATAAGAGATACGATAGTAAAAAACCTATATATATACTATAGTAAAAAACCTATACCTCCGTTAGGAATTAAATAAAGTACCGCGCGGAAGGCGGGCTTATAACTAAAAAAGGTTTAACCGTCTAACTATATAAAAACATTGCGCGCTAGTTATTATATAGTAAGATAGTTAACGTATATATCGGATTTACACCTTAATAATTACTACCCCCTTACTTACTATAGTATAATAGTTATAGCTTATATCTATATGTAAGTTAAGCCCCTTTTTCTTATTAATACTAACCTTAAGTAGTACTAAGTTTAGTATAAAGTGCTTCTTTATTTACTTTTAAGCTATTTACTATTTTTTTCTTCTTTAAAAGCTAGACTTAATACTAATTTTCTTTTCTTAAATCGAAATTTAATTTAATTACTTCTTTAGCGGTATTTATAGCTACTTATTAGGTTTTCTTCTTTTTTTTCTTATTTAAGCGGGCGATATATCTTATTATCTTATAAGTATAGCACTTTTATATATTAAGTTAGCCTTGCCACCCTCTTAGCTAAGTTATAGTATTAATTCTACTTATTAAAGGTATTGCTTTTTAAGTCTTTTTAGTTTTAAGTTACCTTACTTATCGCCTTCTTCTAGCTTTAAAATAGCTACTTAGTTTAATAAACCCTTTTTAGCTTTACTATAATCTACGCTACTTAATTAGTATACGCTAAGAAGCTAAAAGTTAAAAAGTTAATTATTATAAGTACTTTCTTAAGGCGAAGTAATACGCCTTATAGTATAAAGATAAGGGGATAAGGTATAGTTTAATTACCGCTAGTTAAAGCTAGTACTATAAACTAATTACTACTAATTAAGCTAGTATTATAAACTAATTACTATACGTAAATATATATAAGGGTTTATAAATAGTAAAAAGCTTATTTTGTCTTTTAAGCATAGCTAGCTACTTTATACTTAGTTTTTTAAGCTAATTTTAAGGATCTTTAACTATATTATCTTACTATTTATTATTTGTATATTAATAAACTATAAATATTCTTATAAAATTGCTTAATAAACTAAGTATAAGCCTAGTTAAAAACATTATAAACTATAGTTAAGGAAATCCTTTAAATTTCCTGAAATATCCCTTAACAATTGCGGTAAAGTCTATTTTATATCTTTTTAAGTGCTTCTTTAATTTAATATAAGCTAAACTATAATTAGGATATCCCGTAAAAATCTTTAAATATCCTTAAAAAATCTTAGCAGAATCCGTTTAGTAGCTTTTATAGTATTTTCTATAGTTAGAAATATTATATACTATAGTTAAATAAGTTCTTAAGTATTTATAGTTATATCTTAAAGATTTAATAAGGTTTAATTAATAATATTTATCGCGTCTTTTTAAGTAAGCCTTTATAGTATATACTTTAAGCGTTCTTACCGCGGGGTTCTATAAAGCTCTTTAAAAGTAAAGTAAGGAGTTTAAGTATAGCCGTTTAAATTCTATAATAACTCCCTTTAATAAAACAAAAGCTAATATTCTTATTAGTTTAAAGTAAAAATAAAGTAAAAGGGGCGCGAAGTAATAGCTTTATAATAGCGTCTTTATACTATATTAATAGTATATTATCCTTATCCTTTAATAGGTTCTTAGCTTATTTAGCTAATTGCAGCTAAGTAGCTAAAAATAATAAGTAAGTAGCTTTATAATAAATTCTTATTACTTATTTAGTTATATATATAAGTATTACTATTTATATATATATATATCTTTATTTATATACACGCTTTATTTTTAAGATACGTATTAATACTAGCCCGCCCCGCTTACTTATAGTGCTTATACTTAGTAAGTACTTATACTTTTTAAATGCCCGCGCTTGCTTATACTTAAGCCCGCGCCCGCCCGCGCTTATATACGTAGCCTATATACGCAGCCTTTATATATAGCCTATACGCAGCTTATACGCAGCGCTCTTAGCTATAGCTCAATTCCCTTAAAAAACGTATCTTATAAGAAGTTAGATACTAAAAGATATTTTCTTTAGTAAGAAGCTTTTATTAGCCTTTAAGTTTAACCTTTATAATAAGCACTTCTTCTTTAACGCGCTTATAATAAAACTCCGAGATAAGTAATCTATAAAAGCAGAAATTGCCGCGGCTTACTAAGTATACTAGTTTAATAATCTCCTTTACCTTTTTTTAAAGTACTATACCGCGATAGCTTATAAATCTAAATAGGATATAAAATAAGTACCGCTTAGCTAAGCTAAGATTATTACCTTTTAAAAGGCAATCCGCTTTTAAAATACTAATAAAGGATAAACTATAAAATAATAAAACTTATATAACTAAGTAAACTAAATTTAGTATTACTTAAACGGATCGATTATCCTTTAAATAGAAAAAGTAAGAATAAGCCGACCTTAAAACTATCCGGCTCCTTACTTACTAAATACCCTCCGGATTAAGCTAGTAATAAAGTTACTCTTTCCTTAAGATAATAAGCTTAGCGGATATTTTTATTATATACTACTAATAAAGTTTAGCTTAAAGGCCTTAACTAAAAATCCGCTTTAAAGGATACTTAGTAGTTTCTTAGTATAGTATTACTATTTAGCCTTATTTACTATAGCCGCGCTAACTAAAGCATTTTTAAGACTTTTAATTAATAAAAACAAGCCTCTTATACCGGGGGCCTTATAGTATACCGGATTCCGAGATATATATAAAATAAAAGGTTAAGCGCTTAGCGAGAGTATTAAGACTAAGACCTTTATAATAAGCGATAAGGACGCGGTAAGTAATACCTTTAGCGGGCTAAACTTATTTATACTTAGTGCGTAAATACTAAGACTAAGTATAGCTTTAAGCCCTTTAAAAAAATAGTAATAATATTAAATAAATAATTCTTTAGTCTCTTTTAAGCACTAAGAAAAGAAAACGCACTTACTAAGCCTTAAGAAAAACCTTAACTATAAGCCGAGGACGTAAGGAGATTTAACTTATTAAGACCTTTAAAAGTATCTTTTAATAAAGTTTAAAAAGACAATAAGGCTAGTACGTTTTAAGGGGGGTAAACCGTTTTATTAACTTTATCCGCTAAAACGCTAGTAAAAGTAAGGCCTATATAGACGAATTAGCTATTTAATTACCCTCTTTCTTTTAAAGAAGTGCGGTGGAATAGTATTTTAAGGACTTTTTAAAACTATAATAAGAATAAGCTTAGTATTAAACTAAGCCGATAAATCTTCGCCTTATAAAAACGGTTTAAAATCCGCTTAAATATAGTAATATAAGCACTTAATAAAAAGCACTTTACTATTAAAGATATAGTAATAAAATCGAACTTTAAGTCTTAAATATCGCGCTTATAATATAAAGCTAAGGCCGCGCTTTACTAACTAAACTACTTAATTATAGTAATTTACTAAAAGCTAGATATTTATTTATAAGAATCTTTATAACGTTTAATAAGAAATAAGGATATTAATAAATATATTAATAAATACGAGGAAATTCTCTTTTAGCTATAAGTTAAATATACTTAAGGATCTTAAAAGTATTTACTAATATAAAAGAAATAGGTTTAACCTATAAAAAGGCAAGGGCTAATTAGCTATACCTTATATATACTTAAAGGATAGTTTAAGATACCTTAGCTATCTATTAAGGGCTTATTAAGGCCGTAGGTTACGTTTTTAAACCGCTTAGTAAAGGCGGATTTACTATAGGCCTTATAACGCTTATTAAGTTAAAGGAGAAATCCGCTTAAATAGTTAAGAATATAAGCTAAGGTCCTTTAGCTTAAGAGAGAAAGAACCTTTAAGACTATACGCTTACTAACGCTAAAGCTAAAGTAAGTATACCCCGCGACTAAGGAAGGAACTATAATAAAAACCGACGACTATTTAAAAGATAAAGAGTATAATACGGAAGAAGCTTAGTTAAATATTAATAAAAGCCTAAAAGAAACCGCAATCTATACTATAGTAGACTTAATATAAAAGGCCGATAAAGTATATAGATTTTATAGCGAAGCATTCCCCTTAAAAAATAAGCTTTACTAATATATTAAAGATAAACACCCCCTAAACCTTAACTAAGACGTTACTATATAAAGATATAGGTTAGTATAGTAAGTCGTTATTTAAAAGATATAAAGCGTTTATATAGTTAAGGCTTCTTTTAACGTTTAGCTATTAAACCTTAATAAGCTATTATAATTTACTTATATACGCTTACTAATTTATAGAAAAGAAGGGCTTAAAATAAGTATTAAAGCCTATATAAATACTAAAGCAAACTAAAGCCTTATTTAAGCTAACTTAATAAAGATCTTTAAAGATATAACTATAAACTCCTTTTAACGAATTCCTATTTAAAGAGTAAGAAGGATAGCTATTATTAAATAAGTAGAATTTACCGCGTATATACTAAGAAGGCTAGATAGTAGCCTCGCGGTTATAAAAGTAAGGATCGGCGCTTAAATAGTAAAACGCTTAGCGGTTAATATATTACTTAGCTAAGACTTTTTAGTTCCTTATTAAAAGGACCTTATTAACTTTATATTGGTTTTATAAATCGGGGCTTATAAAAGGATTAAAGCTAAAGTTAAGATAGTTTAGCTAAGACTAGCGATATATAAATAGGTAATTTACTTAGTTACTATAACGATTTTAGCTAGTTTTAGCTACGCCTTACTTATATAAGTCTAGGCGCTACTATTAAGGCATAATATAATATTTTTCCTTAATAACCTTAAGCACGCTTAGATAATAATATAGGATTATAAAAGCTTTATAACGATAAACTATTTTAAGGAACTACTAATACTTTACTAAAGCTAAAAGGTAAAGATAATTATAAACCTTAATAAGTAGTTTTAACTATATAAGAAGGTCGACGCTACTACTCCTTTAGCGGAAGCCTTTATAGAAAATCCGGATAAAATAGACCCCGCTAAGGACTTCTTATAAAAGGATCTTATAGTAAACTATAAACTTAGAATTAGCTAAACTAAGGACTTACTTAAACTTATTACTAATAAGGGCGTTTAAATCTACGCTAAAAACTTAAAATACGCATTAAAAGTTTAAGATATCCTTTAATCGTTTCCCCGCCTTTAAATAAATAAGGGAGTAATATATATAAATAAATCCGAATATATATATATTTCTTTAATAAAAGGATAGTAATATTAATAAGTCGTATTAAAATTATACTTATTAAGCGATAAAGATAAAAAGGTAGTAAATATAATATTCGGCTAGCTAACTATATAAGGCCGATTAAAACGAGTTTATAGGCTAACCCCGTTTATTATATTAGTATTAATAGTATAAAAGATAGTAAATAAAAAAGAAAAAGGATAAGTAGTTATAAACTTATAGGGGATTAACGCTATTACTACCTTAAACGCTTACTTAATGCCCCTTTAAAGCGATATAATTAAACGCTTTTAAGGAAAGAAGTTTATTAATATAGTAAACGCATAATCGTTTTTTTATTAATTCTTAGTTTACTAAAACTACTAAGAAAGGTTTATAGTTATAAGCTATTATAGGCTAAAAAGATTATTAATAATACTTATAAGCTTTAAGAACTCCTTAGTATATATCTAAAGGTTTATTAATAATATCCTTTATAGATACTAAGAATATACTACTACGCTTTATAGCGTAAAGATAAGGGGATAAGGCGCGGACTAATTACCGCTAGTCGGGGCCGGTACTATAAACTAATTACCGCTAGTTAAGGCTAGTACTACGGACTAATTACCGCTAGTCGGGCTAGTATAACAGACTAATTACTATACGTAATCGTATATAAGGGTTCGGAAATAGTAAAAAGCTTATCTATTCTTAAAGGCATAGCTAGCTACTTTATACTTAGTCCTTTAAGCTACTTTAAAGGATCTTTAACTATACTATCTATAGTACGTAAAATAAACTATAGATATCCTTATAAAATCGCCTAATAAACTAAGTATAAGCTTAGTTAAAAACACTATAGACTATAGTCGGGGAAATCCTTTAAATATCCTTAGATATCCCTTAAAAATCGCGATAAGGTTTATCCTATATCTTCTAAGGTGCTTCTATAGTTAAAAACGGGTCGAACTATAGTTAGGATATCCCGCGGAAATCCTTAAAAATCCCTTAAAGATACTAGCGGAATCCGCTTAATAGTTTCTACGGTATCTCCTTTAATTAAAGATATCGTAAACTATAGTTAAGTAGGCTCTTAATCCTCCGTAGTTATATCCCGGAAACCTTAGCGGGGTCTAACTAGTAATGTTTATCGTATCTCCTTAGGCGAGCCTTCGTAGTGCGTGCTCCGGGCGTTCTTATCGCAGGGTTCCGTAAGGCTTCCTTAAGAGTAAAGTAAGGAGTCCGGGCGTAGCTATTTAGATTCCGTAATAACTCCCTTAAATAAGAAAGAAAAGCTAATATCCTTATTAGTTTAAAGTAAGGATAAAGTAAAGGGGGTGCTAAGTAATAGCTTTATAGTAGCGTCTTTATACTATATTAATAGTATATTATCCTTATTCTTTTAAAGGGTTTTTTCGGCTTATTTAGCTAATAGTAGCTAAGTAGCTTAGGATAGCTAATAAGTAGCTTTATCGTAAATCCTTACCTTATATTTAGTTATATAGCTTTATTCTTATTAAGGCGATTAGTACGTCTAGCTAAAACCTATAGTAAAGTTTTTCTAACTCTCTTTTAAAGCATATATTTAGGCCCTTACTAAGTAGTAAGGAGTCTCCGCGCCGGGGAATGCTTAAGTTTCTTAGCGGGATATATTATAAGAAACTAGCTTTTATTTAAGCCTTATCTTATATTATTATCTTACCTATCTTTCTTACGCCGTTTTTTAATCCTCCGCTAAGTCTTTTATTTTACTTACTAGCCTTATAGGCCGCTTATAAGCGAGATATTATATCTTACTTATTGCCGCTATTATAATTATCCTTTACTTTCCGTCGCCGGGCTTTTTAACTTATTATCCTTTTTACGCGGCGCTACTACCTACGCTTTTCCGCTAACTAACGCGCGTTTAGCTACTAAGAAGGTATTAAGGTAAGGGTAGGCCGTCCCGCTAATATTAATAGGTATAGTAAGCACTAAGGTATTAAATATTTATATTCCCGCTTAAAAGTAAGTAACGAGGTCCTTAATAGCCTTAATACCTAACTCCTCGCTCTTAAGGTTTTAAACGTGCTTAATAGTCTCGAAAAACCTTTATATAGAGGGGGCCTTAAGGGCGAGAATATAAAGCGCGTAGTTAGTACGGCTAATAAGGCGGATATTAAAGCCTAAGAACTTTATTGCTTAGGTTAAAGTTAAGTCGCGTTTAGACTCTTTATAGGCTTATAGGTAGAACTTAGCGTAGTTTATAGCTAAGCGGAAACTCCCGATTATTATAATCTTATCGCCGGAGTATAGGCCTACGAAGCCGGGTCCGTTAAAGATCGTGTTAGTTACTACTAGCGGCTTTTATAAGATCGGGCGGCGGAATATATCGCAAGGCTAGTTATCGCTATCTCCTCCGGTTAAAAAAGGACGGCGGATAGACTATAATAAGGCGCTTATACGCCTTTATATAGCCGGGCTAAGCGTGGCGGTAAGTAGGAAGAGCGTTCGCTAAGCGGGACTAAATAGGTCCTTAAGGCTTATTGCGGCTATAGGCTAAAAAGGGGATTTTATAGTATAGGCTAAACCGCATATAAAGTAAGATAAGGTTTTAGCTATAGTCGCTTAAAACGCCGCTATAAACCTAGCTATAAACTAGTTAAGCTAGGCCTTAAATATATAGTTAAAGATAGCGCGGACGTT
>JAPEBW010002219.1:0-14016 GCA_027405785.1 Ophiocordyceps robertsii
GCCTTATTAAAAGCTTAACTAGCTATACTAAAAGTATATTATAATAAAGGTAGTTAGCTTATATATAGTAAAACTTAATATACTAAAGAGGGTATATAAAAGACTATATATAAAGTTCCTCCGCTATATAACGGATAACTTATTACTTAGCTAAGTAGTTAATAACTATTAGCTACTACTAGTAATTAGGGAAGATAACGAACTAAAGTATATTATAAAGAAGATTTAATAAGCTTAGTAAAAACGGATTAAAAAGGGGAGATAGCGCTAAGTTTTAGTAAAGTAATATAAGTACGCTAACTTAACGTAGTAGCTAATTAGTAACTTTTAAGATATAATTACTTTAAAGGGATTTAAAGGGCGAAATAGTAATATAATAAAAAATAATAAGGGCGAGGCGGAAGGATAATAGTAAGCCGAGCCGGGAAGTAAGGGATAGGATAAAGGAAGTAGTAAAGAAAAAGAGGAAAACTAAGAAAAACGAAAGGAAGTTTTAAGCTACGCTTAGTAAACGTTAAAACGATTTTAAACAATAAGCATAAAGAAGATATACTATAAACGCGTAATAAGTATAGATAACGATAAGATAGATAAAGGATATAATAAGACATAATAAGATATAAAGTAAATATAAATAGGATATATAAAGAACTATAACTTAATTAAAGTAAACTACTTACTACCCGCTAATACTAATAGATTAACCTTAAACGTTAAGGTATATTTAAGCTTAGCGCTCTATAGTAATAGCACGAGCTAACTTTATATATTATAGTAATCGTTAGTAGTATCCCTTTAGCTAGCGTTTATTAAGGATTAAAAAACGTATATATAGGTTAATACGGTAATCCTTAAACGTTCTTTAAGATATATAATCTTAAAGCGCGTTTATAGCGGTAATTATATTGCTAGTATATTAATATCGCGTTAGCATTATATCTTACGTAGTTTAAAAACGGGGATATATAAGTAAATAGTATAATTTAGCGCGGGTATAGGTAAAATAATTACGGGCGTAAGGCGAGGCTTAATTTTAATAAGCTTTATATTAAGTATCTATATTAAGAGATACTATACGTTTAATATATATAAGGTAAGGGGGGCGCTATATAGTAGTACTATATATCGCGCTTTGCTTATTAAGCGATAATAGCAGGCGCGAAGACTAATATAAAGGCGGTAGCGTATAGTTACCGGGCGTATTAAGAGGCGCCGGATAGGTAAACGCTTATAATATAGCAAGAGATAAGGCTTAAGGGGTTATAGTAAATATATTAAGGCGCGGCGCGGCGAAGCTATTATAAAAGGGGGCGCGCTTATAAGTAGATTAATAATTAAAAAAGGAAAAAAAGGAAAAGAAGGAGAGAGAGAAAAGAAAGGTATTTATACTTAAGGACTATAAGCGGCAGGTAAGAAAGATATGCTTTAAGCACTAATATTAGCGGTAAGCGGAGGAGATATGTTATACCGCCTTAGCGCTATTAAAGATAATATAGCGGCGCGGATAAGTAAGCGTATAATATGTTTAACGCCTTAACATAACGTTATTTAAGGAGGTATCGGTATATAATAGCAAGCACAATAAAGACAACTATACCGATTAACGCTAAGTATAAAGCGGGGGGGGCGGAGCACTAACGTTATATACTTTAGTGCGCGATAGCTTAAAAGGGGGATAGTATTATAAGCTATACTATAAGAAACGCTATAGTTATATTATAGCGAACGACTTAAAGTTAAGCTAACGTATAGCTAAAGTTATATAAGACTTTACCCGAACTTAGCTTAAGTTTAATCTAAACTTAACTTAAGTATAGGCTACTTAAGCGACCCTTATAAAGTATAAAGCTATATAGCTTAAATAGAGATTTCCTTTTTCCTTTTCTAGCTTTAAATAAACAATTATTTAGCTACGTGCTACTAAACTAAGTATACGTAAGCCCTTAATAGTAAGGCTTAATACTTTAAGGAAAGGGAGGATAAAAAGCTAAATAAGCTTTAAGTATTAATCGCTTAGCGAATATATAACTTAATAATAATAAAATACTTAAAGTATAAAGGGATATTTATAATATTAGCTTAAAAGTTTTTTTAGCTAAGCTAATTATTAATAGTATACTAGCTTATTACGAACTATAAGCTATATAGTAAAGGGTATATTTAAAAGTAACTTTAAAAAAGGCTTTTTTAACTATTACCGCTTTTTATATAGCCGTTTATATACTTAACAATAAACTTTATAATTAACTTACCGCTAATAAGAACTAAGGGCTCCCGGAACCTTTAAGTAATAATAGATAAGCTAATAAAGGCGATAACTTTAAAAGCAATATTAATAATAAAAGTAGTAATATATATTACTAAGTTCTTATAATCTTACTTTTGCTTTTATAAAATACTAAAGTTTATTATTTTAAACTAAAGGATAAACTAAATAAGGTAATTTTAAAAGAAATTTTATTAATAAACTAAGGTTTAAAGAAAACTAAGTTTAGCTTATTACTTATAAACTAATAAGACGATAAAGCGCGTAAATTAAAAGGTATAAGTATACTTATATATATATATTTACTATAAGTAAGATAACTAAAAGGTATAGCTACTTTATACTTAAGCGGCGCTTAATAATTAAGTAATATTAATAATAAGTATAAGCCTCTTTTTCGCTATATATAAGTATAATATTAAGCCGATCTAAATTATATAAGAAAAAGGACTACTTATACTAAATATAAAGGGCGTATAAAGCCTTATATAAAAAATAAAAGAGGTTACTAACTTCCTTTAAACAGCGATTGCTATATTATAAGTAAGATAAAAGGAGAAAGTAAACTAATTATATATACTAGCAAAAAGACTTTAAGTAAGTAATAAAATATAGCTAAATATAAAGAAGTATACTATAAATAGGCCTTATTAAAAGCTTAATTAACTATACTAAAAGTATACTATAATAAAGGTAGTTAGCTTATATATAGTAAAACTTAATATATTAAAGAGGGTATATAAAAGACTATATATAAAGTTCCTTTACTATATAGTAAATAACCCCTTACTTAGCTAAGTAGTTAATAATTACTAGCTACTACTAGTAATTAAAGAAGATAACTATTAAGGGCCTACGTACACTTAGCTTAGTAGCACGTAGCTAAATAAATGTTTATTTAAAGCTAAAGAGGGAAGGGGGAAATCTTTATTTAGGCTACGTAGCTTCGTACTTTATAGGGGTCGCTTAAGTAGCCCGTACTTAAGTTAAGTTCGGGTCGAACTCGGGCCGAGTTCGGGTAAAGTCCTATGCGACTTTAGCTATACGTCGGCTTAACTCCGGGTCGTTCGCTATAGTATAACCACAGCTCTTCCTACGGTATAGCCCGTAACAATAACGAACTAAAGTATATTATAAAGAAGATTAAGTAAGCTTAGTAAAAATAAATTAAAAAGAGGAGATAGCGCTAAGTCTTAATAATGTAGTATAAGTATGCTAATTTAATATAATAGCTAATTAATAACTTTTAAGATATAATTACCTTAAAGGAACTTAAGGGATAATATAGTAATATAAGAAAGAATAATAAGGGCAAGGTAAAAGAATAATAGTAAGCTAAGCTAAGGAGTAAGAGATAAGATAAGGGGAGTAGCGGAGAAAAAGAGGAAAACTAAGAAAGATAAAAAGAAGTTTCGGGCTATACTTAGTAAATATTAAGACGATTTTAAATAATAAGTATAGGGAGAATATACTATAAACGCATACTAAGTATAAATAATAATAAAATAAATAAGAGATTTAATAAGATATAATAAGATATAAAGTAAATATAAATAGGATATATAAAAAACTATAACTTAATTAAAGCAAACTACTTACTACCTTTTAATATTAATAAATTAACTTTAAATATTAAGGTATATTTAAGCTTAATATGCTATAATAGCAGTATAAGCTAACTTTATATATTATAGTAATTGTTAGTAATATCCTTTTAGCTAGCGTTTATTAAGGATTAAAGAATATATATATAAGTTAATATAATAGTCCTTAAACGTTTTTTAAGATATATAATCTTAAGGCGCGTTCGCGATAGTAATTATATTATTAGTATACTAATATTACGTTAATATTATATTATATATAGTCTAAAAATAAGAATATATAAGTAAATAATATAACTTAGCGCGGGTATAAGTAAAATAATTATAAGTATAAAGTAAGGCTTAACTTTAATAAGCTTTATACTAAGTATTTATATTAAGAGATACTATATTATTATTATTATTATTATTAAGTTTATGCTAAAGACTTAATTTAGGTTTTTAGAAATTCGATATTTATAAATAAAAGGGAAAAACTAAAGTGCTTAAGGTAAAACCTCCCCTTATTCGCGATTAGTCCGCCTCGCACAAGGTCTTATAACTTTATATAAGGAAAAAGGGAGTACGTCTTCCGCCGCGAGTATATCCCGCTTGCTAAGTAATTTAACGCGGCCTAGCGAGGCCGGGGCCGCCTTTAACCTAAGCGGCTTATAGTCCGGAGCATCGCGCTTTAAGCTTAAGGTATAAGCAGTAAACCCTCTCCTATCCCCCCTTATCCACCCTCTTAATATAAGGGTGGGAGGGGTAAACGGGATTTTAACTTACGCCCCTCCCGCGGGTAGCGCGACTTTAAATAGTAAGTCCGTAGCGGTCCCCGCTAATAAGAATTCGGCGCCCCGCCGTGCGCGTATATTCTTAATCGGGACCGTTATTTATTCGCGCCGCTTAGTTACTAATCTCGCGCTTAGCTTTAAAGATAAAGCCTCTTACGCACCGCGCGCGTGCGCTCGCACTCTTCTTTCTTTTACTATAAACGCTTTTATCTTTCTTATAAGCCTATCGCCTTCTTACCGCCCCGCCCCTTTTATATAGCCGTCGTTTTACTATTATCGCTTTTATCTTCTTTATCGCTACTATACTAAAAAAGAAAGTTACTTTTTTTAAGTTTAATATAGGTCTACTCTTTAAGCTACTAGGCAAAGATACTTAGGATAAAGAGGCCCGGGCCTATTATAGTACTAAGCGTAAAATTTCTTATTATATATATATAAGCTATTTATTAAGCAATAATACGCTTATAGTTTTTTAAGGCTATTAAAACTAAGCTTATACGTATTTAAGTCGTGTCCGCCGCGTAAACGTATATAGTCCGCATAGCTAATCCTCTCTTAGCTATCTTTATAAAAGCGTATATTATATACTCTTTAAGTAACCGTTCTTATTTTTAAGTAAGTAGCCTCGCGTTAAACCCGCCTATATACCTTAGCTAATCTCCTTTATAGCTTACTACTATAAGCGAAAATATAGCCCGTAAGCTTTATACCGCTTAAAAAGAGTTATATAAATCCGGCCGGCCTATTAAGCGCTTTATATATCGCGGAGTAAGCAGAGGCTAGTATATAGGTGCCGTCCGTAGTATTATAATAACAAGCTATAAAGAGCCTGCTTATATATAGCGGGTCCGTAGCTATATATACAGACCCGGCCCTCCTTATATAATAAGGCTTAAGCTATAGCTTAAGTCCTTATAACCTTATAAGTTAAAGACTTTAATATAATACCTCTACTCCCCGTGCCGCGCTATATAGTTTAGAGGTATTATAAGGGGCTACTAGCTATTATAAAGCGCTACTTAGTCCGCGGCTTAGTAAGCGCTAAACCTATATTATAATAAGTAAGGCCGTATAATAGCGGGTTTAATAGCCTTACTTACTATTACGGAACGTAAGATATAAGCGCTTTAGCTACTTATATATTAGTATATAAGATGTAAGTATATAGATAATAATTAACGTCCCGACCCTTAACTAAGGCCGGGGCGAGACCTTTTAGCAGTGCGGTATTATCGTACTATTTCTCTATAGTAAATAGTAGTAATTCTTTTAGCATAGGTTCGATCCCCGCGCGAGAAAGTAGACTTATAAGTCTATACGGAAATAAAGCTCCCCTTAAGCGCGCGTAATAATATAAGCGTGCGTAGCTTTTAGCTACCGGCTTAATAAACCGGGGAGGTCCCGTTTTATAAATAACGAGGACGTTATTGTTTTTTTTTTTAAGGCGGTAATTATTATAGAACGTAAGATATAAGCGCTCCGGCTACTTATATGTTAGTATATAAGATATAAGCATATAGACGATAATTAATATCCCGACCCCTAACTAAGGCCGGGGTAAGACTTTTTAGTAATATAGTATTATTATACTATTTCTTTATAGTACTTACCGCCGCCGGCCGCTCTTAATCGGGCGGCTACTTATTAAAAGGCCCGTCCGCTTATTAAGCGGGCACCTTATCCGCTTTAAATAGCCTAGTAGCATATTAAGCGGCCTAAGTATTCCGCGCCTTAAGTTAAGGACTAAGGGGTATAAATACCTTATTCCTCCGCCTTTAACCTTCCTTTCCTTCCTCCTCTTTTTAAACTAGTAGTAATTATAGTAGTAGTAGTAGTAATAGTAGTAATAATAGTAATAGTAATAGTAATAGTAATAATAATACTATAAGTATTGCCTTTTAATATATAGAGTAAGTGCCTTTAAGCTAACCCTTATAAAAACAATATATTATCTATATTATCGGTGCTTATATCGGAGCTCCTTAATAATATCGAGCTTAAAAGCCGTACTTATACTGCTACCGCCGCTTATATCGCCGCCGCCTCCTTAGCTATACTTATACTTATAATACCCTTATAAGTAACTATACTATCGCCGGCCCTTGCGACTTTACCTTTTAGCAGCCCCTTTACTACCCTTAAGACCGCTAAGTTAAGCGCTATAAGTCCGCTCCCTTAAGTGCGCTATCCTTATACTAACCCGTAACTTAATATAAGCGGTAATTATTACCCGGCGCCGCCTATAATAAGTCTTATATACGCTACTTATTAAGCGGCTACGCTTACTATTAGTAAGTAAGTCGCCTTAGCGGTAGCTACTTCGCTTATACTTATGCCGGCCGCGCTTATAAGGCAGCTCCGGCCGTCTTTATTACCGCTAAGATAGGCTAAAAGGCTAACCTTAGTAATAAAGCGGTTAAAGCATAATTAAAAGCCGCCGCCGCCGCTTACTATTACTTATACTCGCTTAAGCGGATAGGTTATATACTTAAGTAAGTCCCCCCCTCTTTTTCTTCCTCCTTCCTTACTATACTTACCGTAGCGATTAGCGCTAACTATTCTTAGTTAAGAACACCGCCTTTATAGCGCTATTAGCGGTGCCTTTATCCGTCCTCGCTGCCCCCGTCCCGGCCGTTTATACTACCCGTAGTAGCGCCGCCGCTAGCCTTATCGTGCCCGCCGCCGCCGCCGCCCTTTTTAACCCCTTCGCCGCCGCCGCCGCCTAGATATCCGGGCTAGAGGGCCGTCTCCGCGCTTTAAAGGCCGCCGCCGCCGCCCTTAAGGAAGAGGGGGAGGAGGAAGAGAGGGAGGATAAAGATAATAACGAGGAAAAAACTAAAGACGAGGATAAGTAGCGTAGGCCTTAGTCGCCCGGGCTAAGCGGCCTTAAATATAACTCCTTTTTCCTTTCCGCTTTATAAGACGCTATAAGTAACGAAAAGGCTAAGGTTACCTCCTATTTCCGCTTAAAGGGGAACTGCTAGTTACTAAGCTTATCGTTTTTATTTACTAGCCCGTAAAGGGCTTCGAACTTATTTAAAGCGTTAGCGCTTATAAGCTCCCGTATAGGCTTTTAAGTTAGGTTTAAGTAGCTATATTACTTAATAAGCACCTTTTACCGCTTGCCCTTACTTACTTTCTTTTAATAAGCTACCTTTACCTCCTTAATTATAAATTCCTCTTCTCCTTTAACTAAGATTATAGGGGGCTAAAGGTCTATAACTACTTAACTAAGTAAAGGGTCTTAAGCCGCTTAGCGTAATAGGTTTACGTTAATCTTATTTTATATCTTTTAAGGTAACCCTTTAAGCTTTATAACTTATAAGCTAATAACTCTTTAAACCGTAAACTTTATATATAGCTAGTTAAGCTTCTTTTTTAAGCGGCCGGATTAGTAATTATAAAGGTTTAACTAAACTTTATCCCTTAATACGAAACTCTTTATTAAAGACCTAGACTTATTAATATGCCGCTCTTAATCTTATACGGCCGCCGCTATCACTAATTAGCAATAGTCTATAGTCTCCTTAAGTTTTTAAATAAAGCGAGTAACCCGAGCTTTTAGCAAGGCGGCTAAGTGCTCTTTTACCGCTATATCCACTACTTAAGGTATTAAGGAGGGGGGTTTAAAGCCGTATAATATAAAGAAAGGGGTTATATTAATAAACGCTTAAAGCTTGCTATTTAAGGCAAGCTACGCGGCTAAGAGCTAATAGTTTTAGTTTGCTTAGTTTTAAGCTACTACGGCCTATAAGTAGGCTTATACCTCTTAATTAACGCGTTTTAAGCCCTTATCGGTTTATAAGTAATATGCGGAGCTAAGTAACTAAGTAACTTAAAGCAGCTTATAAAGGTATTACTAAAAGCGCCTTATTTAGTTAAAGCCCTTATCGCTTATAATTAAAGTAAGCTAGCTATATATCCGCGCTTAGTATTAAAGGAAACGTTTTATATATACCTTTGCTTTTATAAAAGGTATTAGCTTAAGCACTACTTCTTTATTAAGGCGGTCTTTAATAACCTATATATAGCGATTCCCTTTTAATATAAGCGGAAGGTTTATTATAAAATCTATTTAGATATATATTTAAAACCGGTTTAAGATTAGTAGCTACTTTAAAAGCCCCTTATAAAGCGCTTACTAAATCTTTATACGGCCGTAGATATTATAGTTATAAAGGAAGCGGCGTATATAGTGCTATATAAAGGGCTAATAAAAGTCCTTTATAAGCCTTACCGCTATGCCTTATCGGCTAAGGTAGCTAATAATACTAAAGTTATAGATTAGCTATACTAGCTTCCCTTAAAGCTTATTTCTTAGCTTATTTTTCGGTAAGGCGTTCCTTTTATTAGCTTCCGTTATATAAGAGGCGCCCGGCACTTATAACCTACCCCTTTAGCGGAGGTGCCCCCTTAAGTCGATATAGCAGTCCGCTACCTATACTTTTAATCGTAGCTTTAGATTTAAAGAACGCGCGCTAGATTTTACGGCGCGCTACACGCTCTTATATATATAGTCTTAAGA
Source organism: Ophiocordyceps robertsii (assembly GCA_027405785.1). Classification (NCBI taxonomy): domain Eukaryota; kingdom Fungi; phylum Ascomycota; class Sordariomycetes; order Hypocreales; family Ophiocordycipitaceae; genus Ophiocordyceps; species Ophiocordyceps robertsii. The sequence continues at coordinate 9,169 of JAPEBW010002219.1, forward strand.
AGCTAGCCTATCTTAAAGACGCTAAAGGCCCTTATCTTAAAAGATCCTTACTACTTAGGCGCTTAGGCCTACTTAGTCCCCTAAACTTAGCGCTTAAAGAGGCGTTAGTAAAAAGGGCGAGATACCTGCCTTTAATATAGCGGGCGGGTTTACCTTATTAAATAAGGGGGTCGAAGGCTCTTTAATAAGGGCATTAAATAAGGGGGTTAAAGGTTCCTTAATAAAGGAGACCTTAATATACGTGCGTAACGCCGCCTACGGAATAAGCTATAGATCCCGCGCCTTAATATCCGCGTTTATAGTATAGTCTTAATCTCGCTAAGAAAGCGCGTTTAAGACAGCGGAGTCCCGACCCGGCTTATACTTAATCTAAAAGTTAAAGTAAGATAGGTACTTAGCTTAATAGGCCTACTACTTAAAGAGGTGCTAGTAGGTTATAAAATACTTAAGGTTTTAGTAGTTTATAAGGACTTTAAAGCTTTTATAACTATAAAGCTCCGCTTATTATTACTTAAAATAGCTAATAATAGCGAGTATCTTTTTATTATAAATAGCGTAGTTTCTTTTCGCCGGAGTTAGCTTTCTTAAGTAAAAGGCTATAAGCTGCTTTTACCCCTTTACTTTTTATAAGAGCGTGCCCTTAAGCGCCTAGCCGCTATAGTCCGCTTTTATTATAGTAGTGCGGTTAAAATCTTATTAAAGCAGCACTAAGGCCTATAAAAATAGGTCCTTAAGTATATAAAACGCACCTTTTTATATAGGTCCTTAACGGAAGGCTACCTTTTTCCTTATAATCTCGTTTAACGGTATAACGATTTTAAAAAACCTATAAATAAACATATAGTAATAATTAGCGAAGCTTAAAAAGCTCCGCACGCTAGTTTACGTTATTAAGGTATCTTAGTCTTAAATCGCCTATATTTTAACGGGGTCCGCTTAAATAGCCGCGCTAGTATAAATTACGAACTTAAGGTACTTTATACGCTTAACCTTAAACTTATACTTATCCGGATTAAGGTATAAGCTATATAAGTAAAGGCGGTTTAAGACCCTCCGCACTTTCTATATATAGTCCTTATACGAGCTGCTACTATAAATAAGAATATTATTAATATAGGTAAAGGCGAACTTATTAAGGAAGTCGCGAAGGACGTTATTAATATAACGTTAAAAGGTAGCTAAGGCCTTAGTAAGACTAAAAAGGGTTACTAGCTACTTAAATAAGCTATAATAAGTGCAGAAGGCCGTTTTTTACTCTTTACCCTTTATAATCTATACTTTATAGAACGCCTATATAACGTTAAGCTTAGTAAACTACTTTGCTTTTAATAAGTTATAGAGCGTATTAAAGATTAAGGGGAGCGGGTAACGGTCTAGCCGCGTAATTATATTAAGGGCTTAATAGTCGTAGTAAAAGCGGATTCCGCCCCTTAGTTTCTAAATAAAAAGTACCGGGGCGCTTACTTTAAAGCTACTTACCCGGATAAACCCCTTATCTAAAAGGTCTTAAAAGGTCTTTTTAAGTACTAATAACTCGGCTTAGGATATGCTATATAGCGGCTTAAAGGGCGCGGGGAACTCCCTTCCTTACTTATCCGTATAGATAAGGATTCTATAATCGACTCTTAGCTTATAAAGGTTAAGCTTATTAGCCTCGTGCTTTATAAAAAGCGGCAATAAGTCGTAGAAGCGCTAAGGGATTACCCTTTATAAGTTTATAAGCGATTTTAGCGTCTTAGTTTTTAAGGCCTTATCGATATCTATAAGGCTTATAGCGTAAATCGCCGTATTAATAGCGGCCTTACCTTTTTAGCGTATAAGCTGTTTAACTATACTTATAAAGACTAAGGCAAGCACCTTAATAGTGTTAGCTAGCCTTAGCATAGCCCCTATCTTCTTAAAGGCGCCGTTAATATAGCGTAGCTATATCTCCGCTAAGCCGAACTATAGCCTTTTTTAATGCGGAACTAAAAAGGACTACTTATATATAAGCTAAGGCTTCCTTAAGATTAAAGGGAATTTAAGCTCCGGGATTATATATACTATAATAAGCCTTAAGCAGCCGGCTACTTTTATAGCTAGCTAAGTAATGCCTTTAATCTCCGCACCCTTTATTATACTTAAGGCGCCTTTTACTTAGCGCGGGGTAATCCTCTTAATAAGCACTTATATTTAACGTGCAAACGCCTTATTTACTATAATAAAGCACTAGTATCCCTTATCTATAAAAGCGGTAAGAGATTTAAACTAATTAAGCATAACCTATATTAAAGTAAGATCCTTTTTTATATAGGCTACTAGCTCCTGCCTTACTTATGCTAATAACTATAGCTCCGGGGCCTATCTTTACTTTAACGCTACTCTTTTCCTTCCGCCTTATAAAGGGCGGGGTCCTTATCGTTTAAGGCGAGCTAAGGTAGTATATTAACCGCTATAAAGCGGATTCTTATAAAAAGACGCTTCGCCGGCTTATATAAGCACTTCGTAGCGAAGTAAGAGCCCGCTTTATAGCGTAAGCATCGGCTATCGGTATATCGTTTTTAGATCTTATCGCTAAAGACCTATTTCGCCCGCTGCTAAGAGGACTAGCCCGCTAGCGTAAAAAAGGTTAAGGTTGTAAACGCCTTCTTTAAGCGTTTCGCGCGGTCGGTCCTTATTATAGTTATAAGTATATCGCTATTAACGTTAACGGTAAGCGCGTCTTATAAGAGGGGGGTAACCCTATCCCCGCTATATAAAGTACGCTTTTATAACTTTTAAAAGCGAGGCGTCTATTTATAACTTTAAGCTACTTTTATAAGGCGGCTAACGTACTTACTATATATAGACGGTATAATAATAAGGATAAGTAGCTCGCGGAGTGCTAAGGTAATTAAGTTCTATAGCTATATTAGCTTTATACTATCTTTCTATATTATAGTACCCGCTGCTTAAAAAAGGGTTTCTTAGAACTTAAAGAGGAACTCCTTAAAGGACTGTCCGTCCCTTTATTTAAGGGTGCGCAGCCTATCCTACGCTTTTTCTTATTCTTATATATTACTAAACGCGTAGATAAGGTGCTAGAAAAAGTCTTAAGGGTCTTAAGAGCTATTATAGCCCCCTTTTTCTTAAAAGCCCGCGATCCTCCGTATTTAGGGCTCTGGTAATATATATAAAAGCGCGGACTAAACGGCGCTCCGGCCGCTATTAAGGCCGTATTCCTTATTAGTATAGTATTTCGCCTATAGCTAGCTAAAGAAGAAGTAAAAGCTTTTTAGCTTCCCGTTTTATACTAGCTATATAAGCGGCTTCCGCACTATAATAATTATAGGCGCCGTTCTTAGCGCAGCTAATGCTATAAAGGTTAAAATAGGCTTTATAGTCGGCCCCCTTAGTACGGCGAGGAAGTTATCCTTTTAGCCGGCTAACGTACCCTTTAATGCCTTTAAGGCGTTCCGTAATAACTTTATAATAACATCGTCCCGCTCCGCTTAAAGCGGAGCTCCTATTATTATACTATTAAACGAGTCTATAATTAATAGCTTATACTATCGCGGAGTAAGCAGAGGCTAGTATATAGGTGCCGTCCGTAATATTATAACAATAAGCTATAAAGAGCTTGCTTATATATAGCGGGTCCGTAGCTATATATATAGACCCGGCCCTCCTTATATAATAAGGCTTAAGCTATAGCCTAAGTCCCTATAACCCTATAAGTTAAAGACTTTAATACTATATATATAAAGCTCGCCTCCGTAGCGATAAAGCTTTAATAGCGTGCTGGCTTTACTATAGTATAAGCTTTTACGTTTAGTGCTCCCCTTAGTCCGGCTTCCCTTAATAAAAATATTAAGCTACTTACCTTTACCTTTAGCCGCTTCGTTAACGACGTATATATAGCCCGTAAGGCTAATACTAAGCTCGTTAATAAGGTTAATAGCACTATTATAATTATTTACTAAACCGTTTACGCTATAGCCCGGAACTTAAAAAGTATAAAGAACGCGCTATTTATAATAGCTAACTACCTTAGCTTTAGCGGCTATAAGGGCCGGGATATTGCTCTTAAGGGTCTTTTACTTAACTTAGACCTTATATATGCCCGCGCTACTCTTATCCCGCTTAAGCCCCCGCCCCTTAAGGTTCCCGTTATTTTAAAAGACATTAAGGCTAAGGCTAAGGCTAAGAAGAAAGCTTAAGCTAAGGTTCTCGCTAAGGCCTATACTTAGGAGCGCGCCGCCCTCGCCCGCAAGCTTAAGTATAAGGGGGTGCTTAAGGGCAAGGGCAAAGGAAAGGCTATAAAGACTAATAAGTCTAACTTAAAGAAGCTTAAGCTTAATATTAATAATAACGAGCTAAAGGAAAGGAAGGACCGGGACGATAATAATAGTAACGATAATAAGGCTAAGACCGAAACTAAGGTTTTTAAAGACGAGGTTAGCCCCTTACCCGGTTCCGATACCGTCTTTATCGTTTCCGACTTTAAGAGTAGTAGCGATAGCGACTATAACGATAACCTTACTTCGCTCCTCGCCTCTTTTACCCTTAGCCCGTTTATAAGCCGCGACGTTCCTTTAGCTACGCTAAAGCGGGTTTATAGCCTCTTTAAGAGCAGTGCTTTTAAGGCTAGTAGCCCCGCGGCTAACGCCTTAAAGCGTGCCCGCGCCGCCCCCGTTCTTAACTTAGCTAATAAGAAAGGGGATACTAAAGACCTTAGCTTAAACCTTAAGTACCTTTAGTTTTTTACTTATAGTAAGGCCGGGTCTCTCCCCCTTAATTTTCTTATAACGCTTAATACCGCTTAGTCGACTAAGTATTATTTAAGTCGCCTTACTTAGCTTAGCCTTATACCGCCTTTAACGCTAATAT
>JAPEBW010002220.1:0-13996 GCA_027405785.1 Ophiocordyceps robertsii
CCTTATAAAGAGCTATTATAAACTCCTATAATACTACTAAGGCGAAACCCTACTAATATAAAAGTATACTTAGATACTTATAGTATAGTAGACTTAGTAGATATATATTTCGCACGCTAATAAGGCTTACTATAAGTCTTACTATCGTATCTTAAGCTCTTAAGACTAAGCGATAGTTAGGTAAATAACTACGGGGTCTAGGAGGTTTTAGTAAGAATTACCGATATAAGAGGTACCGAAAAGATAATTACTTAGTACTATATCGGTACTAATAAGTTAACGCTAAATAACTATATTTTAATTTTATAGTTAACTACGGCAATCACGGATAAGAAAATCTATATTATTCTATAGAAAAAGCAATAGTAGTTTAAGCACTAAATCAGCAGCGGCACCCTATAGAGTCTATAAAAATTCGTAAAGGATTGCCGGAATAAGGCCCGTATCTATATAATCGCTGCCGACCTTAAGCTAATTCCGTTGCTAGATAAGGACGACGATAAAGGAATTCCGGAGAGAGAATAGACTAAGATACCACCGACTTTATACCGATTTAAAGACGTATTCTCGGCAAATAAGTCTAATCTATTACCGATTAAGAAAGGAATAGATTATGTAATTAACTTAACTTTTAGCGTAAAACCACCCTTCGGACCGATCTATCCTCTATCCCGCAACGAATTATAAGTATTAAGGGACTAAATTAGTAACTTTATAAGACATAGCATTATCCGGGAATTATAAAGCCTAGTAGGCGTATTAATTCTTTTTATCTTAAAGAAGGATAGTAGCCTTCGTCTTTATATAGACTACCGGGGACTTAACCGCGTTACGCAGAAGAATCGGTACCCTTTACCTCTTATTTCGGAGATCCTTAACCGCTGCTAAGGTGCTAAATTCTTTTCTAAGATCGATATTCGAAACGTATACTAGCGTATCCGTATAAAAAAAGGCAATAAGTAAAAGATAGCCTTCCGATTATATTACGGACACTTTAAATACCTTATTATGCTATTTAGCCTAACTAACGCTTTAGCTACTTTTTAGAGCTATATTAATTAAGCGTTAAAAGGCCTTATCGACACTATTTATATAGTATATCTCGATAATATCCTTATCTTCTCGCAAATAGAAGAGGAATATACTAAATACCTTTAATAAGTTATAAAGAGGCTACGCGCGGCGTAACTATTCGCAAAGCTATTTAAATATATATTCTATTAATAATTAGTTAAGTTCCTTAGTTTTATTTTATTAGTTAATAGGATATCGGTAGATCCTTAATAGGTAAAAGCAATCGCTAAATAGCTAGTACTTAATACTTATCGAGATATTTAAGTCTTCTTTAGGTTTTATAACTACTACTATCGTTTTATCTACCGCTATTTTTACGTAGTAGCACCTTTTACCGCACTACTAAAAGGTAATAGTAATAGTAAGAAGCTAAGGAGAGTAGACCTAAACGTAACTAAATTTATAGCGTTTTAGTCCTTAAAGGACTTATTTACTAATATACCCTTACTTTAATACTACGACTTAAAGAGGTATACCTAAATTAAAACCGATATATTATAATATATAATAGCGGGTATTCTATCTTAGCTTAACGATAAAGGTCGCTATTACTTAATTGCATTTTAGTTAAGAAAGTTTACCGGGGCTAAGTTAAACTATAAAGTCCCGGATTAAGAACTATTTACTATTATAAAGTTATTTAAATACTAGCGATACTACGTCGAAGAAGCCGCGTAATAAGTAAAGGTCTTATCCGATTATTTTAACTTTTAGACGTTTATACGCTAAACCTCCCTTAATTAAAGATAAGCACGATAGTATATATACTTAGCGCTATTCGACTTTACGATTAAGTATAGGATAGGGAAATTAAACCCGGCTAACGTACTATTAAGAATGCTTAGATATAAGGGTAAGAAGCCCCTATTTATAAAGTTATTACCGGAGCTTTAGTTAAAGCTAGTACCGATAAATTATATAACTATTAATAATCCGTAGAGGGATAACGAGAAGTCTTTATAAGTAAAAAAAAGCTTAACCTTAAGCCGGTATAAGCGTAGCGAGTTGCCTTTATATAAGGAAAATATATAAGCTCTTATATAGCGAACTACTACTAACTTAAAAGCGGACCTTAAGTAGCTAGCCGTATAGGCTAAAGAGAGAGCTAGTTATAAATAGCTACTCTTAAAAAAGACTATAAAGGATATAGCCTACGGCCTCTTAATATACGCTATAAAAGTTCTTAACACTTTACTAAAATTACTAAAACGCACTTAAAGCGAAGATATAGTAATTGCTTAACGAAAAGCGACTAAAGACTTCTTAAAAAAGAAGTATTTTTAGTTATTACGACTAAATAGATTACTGCTATAAAAAGGACGAATTATAGTACCTTTTAATACTGCCTTATAGTAAGAGTTAATATAACTTTACTATAACGACTTATTAGTAAAATACTTCGAAGGCCGATAAATAGGTAAATTACTATTAAGGAATTTCTACTAAGAGAATATAATAAAGGATATTAATTAATATATCTAAGAATGCTTAGTATATTAAGGCGCTATATTAAGGAGGCATCGCCTTTACGGCGCTATATAATTATTACTATACCTTATATTACTATAAGAAGAACTATTAATAAACTTTACTATAGGTCTACTAAAAGTATAATACGAGGGGCGAGAAGTTAACGTAATACTAATAATCGTAAACCGATATACTAAGTACTGCCTCTTTATTCTGTGTTTTAAGATAATAAACACGCTTAAGCTAGTAAGGGCATTTTATTATAATATTAAGTTAGTATATAGGCCTTTAAAAGGCGTAGTTACGGATAAAGGATTACTATTTACTAATAAGTTTTAGTTAGACCTATATTTTATCTTATAAGTAAAATATAGGTTATCGATAGCGTTTTACCTTTAAACCGATAAGTAAATAAAGCGTATAAATTAAGCAATATACTACTACTTAAAATACTTTATAAATTTAGAATAGATAAACTAAGCATCCTTTCTCTAGGTAGTATAATTTACATATAATAACGCAATTAATACTACTACTAAGCTATCCCTTAATAAGGCCCTTTTTAACTATTAGCTAAACTTTTATATTAACGTTAAGGACGATATTACGAAGGGGGAGGTGCTTAAAGTAAAAGTAAGAATTAATAGGCTAAAAACTCTATAATAACGACTTAAGGAATACTAGCAAAAGGCTACCGAATCGTAAGCGAAGTACTATAACTTTAAGCACTAACTACTTTTACTTAAAGTTAGTAACCTTATTACGCTCTCTATAAAGAATTTGCGCCTTAAGGACGAGAAGAGGAAGCTATCTCCTAAGTATATCGGGCCTTTTTAGGTACTATAAGCTATTAAGAAGTAAGCTTATCGTTTAGCTTTTTTAGATAAGTACTCGCGTATATATAATATATTTTATATTAGCTTATTAAAACCTTAAAAGGAAAGGCTAAGCGACTAAGGAGGCGCTAAACCGTTAACGATACCTAACCTTTAAGATAAAGAAGGCGAATAGGAAGTTTAAGAAGTATTAAATAAGAAACGCGTTAAAGAAAAAACGCAAAACTAAGTAAAGGCTAGGACGCTAAGGGTATAAGGACAACCTACTTATTAAGTTACGATTCCTTACCGACTTAATACCGATTCGCTACCGATTAACTATATCCCCGGTTAAAGTAACTATTTATAAATTAGTAAAATATAAAACGGGGAAGAAAAGCAAGCGAGAGTAAATAACTAAAAGAAAATATAAAGCTAAGCTAAGTCCTCCTCGAAACGATAACGATAAAGGAAAGAAACTATAAGCTAAGCTATTATTACCTTACGTTATTAATAAAAAAGAGATAAAAGAAAAATAAAAAAAAAGATAAACTTAAACCGTCCTTTACTTATATTAATACTTTACTAATATCGCGGGAACTTACTAAATAGTTTCTTTATCTATATCGGTTAAAGAGGGAAATATTAGCATTCCCCTCTCCTTTATTAGCTATATCTTAATTAGTATAGCACTTACCTCCGCCTTTATAATAAGTAAGGCATATCGCTAAGACGTATAGCCTATATTGCTTATAAGTAGCTAAAGTTTTAACTATACTTCTTAAGCACGGTACTCCGGACTAGCTATATCGATACTAAAAGGCGGCGCCGGGGTTAACTAAGTAAGCAGCTCGCGCCGCTTATTAATAAGCGTGCGATAGTCGCTACGCTAAGACTAAGAGATCGTTAGCTAATTACTAGTATATTAATTATATATTAATTACTATTATATTCTTTTTAGCACCTATAATACCGTTCTCCTTTTAATAGGTAATCTTAGTAATATTAAACGCCTTATAAAGATGCTAAGCCGTTATAGCGAGACGGCGGCGAGCTTCTTCGCTAAATATAAAGGCGTTATTATCGCTATTATCGTCCTCGAAGTTAGTATCGTTAACGTTAAGTATATTAAGCTCTTAAATATAATTAAGTATAGTAACTATATTAGCATAGTCGCCGGCTATAAGTATAGCCGCCTATATAATAATTAGCTAATAAATAGCGATAATAAATTTAATTAATAGTTATAGTTAATTAATAATATACTTAATTATAAGTAGCCGTATACTAATAGCACTACTCGCACCTTAATAAAGTAACGCTAAAGAAAATATACTTAATCTCTATAACCTTAATAGGCTTTAGCTTAAATGCTTAGTAAGCTATAATAGCAGTGCGGAAATAATATATATACTAAAGTTTAGCGGGTATTACGCCGCTAATATAAATAGCGCGGGCTTTAGCCTTAAACTATATATATTTTACCTATAAAATAATAAAGACGTTAGCCTTATTATTACCTATATTAATTTAAGTATTATTATTGCTATCGCTATCGCTACTACCCGTTATATCGGGCTACTCTCCTTTAAGGGAAGGCGTAATAAGCGAAGCATCGCGGCTAAGTATTGCTAGTATTTTAAGGCCTAATCGGTCTTATTACTACTATTACTCTTAAAAAGTAGTATTATTATTAGCACTACTAGTACTAAGGATAAGGGACTTACTTTATACTTACTAATTATTAGTAAGCGTATTAATAGCCTTATCCTTAAGGATAGGCGTAGGGTTAAGTATAGGCACCTTTTTAAGAGGTGCTCCTTTATTATAAGGTAATAGTAAGCTAAGTATCTCCTTAGCCTAACCTCTCTTAGTATTAGTGCCGGCCTTTCCGGCTAAAGGAGAGTTAAGGACTTAAGGAGAACCTTAGTTACGACTACGATGCTTTAAGGGCGAACCCTTTAAGAGTTAATACTATATCCGATATAGGAAATCGGCGCGCTTATTAGTTAAGCGCGGCTTTAAAGTACGAGGTATATTAGCGATAATAAAGAGGTATAGAATATATATTAAATAAGGAGCGAAAAGGTATAGAGGACTTAACGGTAAATAATTACGGAAGAGTTAAAGAGGGGAAGAAAAATAAAAAGTATAGGAATATATATAATAAACTTTTAATTAGTGTATTGCTACCGATATATAGGCGCAATACCTATATTTGCTTAAGGGTAATTAACGTTACTATAACCCCGTATATAACCCCGCGTATTTAACGCTATATTAAATTATATACGACTACCGGGCGTATATATTACTATATTTTAATTGCGCGTACTAAAATCCTTATAATAGTATATTTAATATATTCTTAATTAAATAGCTAAGGGCGTTTATTATAAGGGGGGGATAATTATAAGAATAGTAATAATAGTATAGGCTAACTAAGTGCGGGGAATACGCTAAGTAAAAAGCCCTGCTTTTAGTTTTAACTTAATAAGTAGTTAATAGGCCCCTATAACTAAAGCTAAGAGACTCTCCCTTTTATAAGCTTTAGTCTTATAATAAAGTAGGCAGCTAAGTAATACTATAACTTATTATACTATTTACTATCTTTACTACTTAATTAGTAATATCGCGAGACTGTCTCCTTATAGCGGAGGATTAAAAAACGGCGTAAAGGGTAAGTAAGATAATAATATAAAGTAAAGGATTAAATAAAGCTAGTCTCTTATAACGCGTCTTACTAAGGAATTTAAATATTCCTTAGCGTAGAGACTCCTTACTACTTAATAAGTGCTTAAACGCACGCCTTAAAAAAGAGTCGGAAAACTTTACTATAAGTTTTAGCTAAACGCGCTAATCGCCTTAATAAAGATAAAGATATATAACTAAATAGGAGGTAAGAATTTACGATAAAAGCCGCTAATTAACTATTTTAAGCTACTTAGCTACTATTAGCTAAATAGGCTAAAAAGACTATTAAAAAGATAAGGACAGCGTACTATTAATATAGCGTAAAGACGCTATTATAAAGCTATTACTTAGCGCCCCCTTTACTTTATTCTTACTTTAAACTAACAAGAATATTAGCTTTTCTCTCTTACTTAAAGGAGTTATTATAGATTTTAAACGGCTATACTAAGACTCCTTACTTTACTCTTAAAAAAGCTTTACGGAACCCCGCGATAAGAACGCTTAAAGTATATATTACGAAGGCTTACTTAAGGAGATACGATAAATATTACTAATTAGACCCTGCTAAAGCTTCTAAGATATAATTATAAAGGCTTAAGAGCTTACTTAATTATAGTTTATAACGTTTTTAACTATAAAAGATACTATAAAAACTATTAAGCGGATTTTAGTAGTATCTTTAAGGGATATTTAAAGATTTCCGCGGGATATCTTTACTATAGTTTAACCCGTTTTTAACTATAAAACTACCTTAAAAATATTAAATAAAACCTTACTGCGATTTTTAAAGGATATTTAAGGATATTTAAGGGATTTCCTTAACTATAGTTTATAGTGTTTTTAATTAAGCTTATACTTAGTTTATTAAGCGATTTTATAAGGATATCTACAGTTTATCTACGCCTTTATAATAAATAAAAAGATAGTATAGTTAAAGATCCTTAAAATTAGCTTAAAGAACAAAGTATAAAGTAGCTAGCTATACCTTAAAAAATAAATAAGCTTTTTACTATTTCTAAACCCTTATATATGTTTATATATAGTAATTAGTCTATTATACTAACCCGACTAGCGGTAATTAGTCCGTAGTACTAGCCTTAACCGGCGGTAATTAGTTCGTAGTACTAGCTTTAACTAAAGGTAATTAGTCCGCGCTTTATCCCCTTATCCTTATACTATAAAGCGTAGTAAAAATCTAGTTAAGAATACGTTATAAGCCTTTTTAACGGACTTATTACTTAGTTTATTAAGAAGCAATATATATTTACTACCTTTTTTATAAAGGTAGAGCTTTTAGCTTTCTTAAATATAGTAAAAGAACTTATATTAAATTTACGCCTTTTTTTAAGTATCTCCCTCGAACTAAATATTTCAATCCCTATGATTTTTTATAATAATAAACAGATTATATACCTTATTACCTTAAAAATCTTAAAGATTAAAATAGCTTAAAAGTATATTAAAATCTATAACTACTAGGCTAAGTAGGAATTCCTTTAAAATATAATTTCTATCGATTTTATATTCTTAAATAAATAAGTTATAAACGGCCTTACTAAATTACTACTAAAACAACGCTTCTTTAAATTTTAAAAGTAGCTTTGTTTTATAAATATTATAGTCCTTTACCCCTCGTCTTCTATAAACTTTAACTTAAAATAGCTATTTAAGCTATTTAAGTCTTCCTCTTTTAATAAGGCTTAACTTAAGGGGGTATATTATATCTATTCCTTAATATAGTAGTAAATACGCTATAACTAAATAGTAGTAGTAGCAGTAGTAGTAGTAGTAGTAATACGAGCCTCCTTAAAGCTTCCCTTAATGTTAGCCTTTTTAAGGCTTCCTTAAAATTTTTAGCTATATATAGACTAAAGGCTATTTTACCTTTTAATATACAGACCTTATATAAACCTTTTATAAACCTCCTCTTTAATAAGGACTATTTATTATTCGTTGTTATTTATTAAACTATTTGTTATTACCTTACTTATTTTAAATTACTCCTTATTATATATAGGCTATTAAATAGCTACTAAAATAATAAAATAAGAGCTTTACTACTTAGTTACTTATTCCTGCCTTTTATCTATAAGCTAATTCTCTTTATATAAATTACTCTCTTACTAAATGCCTTAAATAAGCCTTCTCTACGTTCGAGAACTTATATTAAGGACTTGAAATACGCTTTTAAAGTTTAAGATATCTTTTAATTATTTTCCCGCTTTTAAAAGAATTTAAAAGTTTCCTTAATAAAAAGATAATAATACTAATAAGTCGTATTAAGGTTATATTTATTAAGTATTTATAATAAAAAAGTAGTTAATATAATATAAAGCTAATTAGCTAAGTAAGAATAAATAAAGCGGGTTTATAAGCTAACCCTTTTTATAGCGCTAGTTTTTATAGTATAAAAAATAGATAAAAAGAAAATAAATAAGTAGTTATAAAGTTATAAAGGATAAATAGTATTACTACTTTAAATACTTTCTTAATACCGCTTTAAAGTAATTTAATTAAACGCTTTTAAAGGAAAAGGTTTATTAATATAGGTATTAAAGGCTTATATATACTTAATTTATAGTATATAGCTAAATAATTGTTTATTTAAAGCTAAAAAGGGAAAGGGGAAATCTCTATTTAAGCTATATAGCTTCGTACTTTATAAAGGTCGCTTAAGTAGCTTATACTTAAGTAAAGTTTAGGTTAAGGTTAAGCTAAGTTTAAGTAAAGTCTTATACGACTTTAGCTATATATTAGCCTAACTTTAAGTTATTCGCTATAATATAATTATAGCTTTTCTTATAGTATAGCTTATAATACTATCCCCTTTTTAAGCTATTACGTACTAAAGTATATAATATCGCTGCCCCGCCCCCTTTCTACGCTTAACGTTTATTAATATAGTTATTCTTATTATACTTATAATTATACGCTAATATATCCCCTTAAATAACGTTATATTATAGCATTAAATACGTTATATACTTACTTATCTACGCCGCTATATCGTCTTAAGTAGCGCTAAGGCGGTATAATATATCTCCTCCGCTTACTACTATTATTAGTGCTTAAAGCATATCTTACTTTCTTACCGCTTATAGTCCTTAAGTATAAATACTCTTCCTCTTTCCCTCTCCCTCTCTTCTCTTTTTTCCTTCTTTAATTATTAATCCTCTTGCGCGCGCGCCTCTTTTTATAATAGCTTTGCTATGCCGCGCCTTTATATATTTACTATAACCCCCCGCGCCTTATCTCCCGCCGTCTTATACGCGTCTTCTTATCTTACGCCCCTTAGCACGCCCGGCGACTATATACTACCGCCCTTACGTTAATCTTCGCGCCCGCTACTATTACTTAGTAAGTAAAGCGCGATATATAGCACTATTATATAGTGCCCCCCTTACCTTATATATATTAAATATATATTATCTCTTAACGCGGATACTTAGTATAAGGCTTATTAAAATTAAGCCTCGCTTTAAGCTTATAATTATTTTACTTACGCCCGCGCTAGATTATGCTATTTACTTATATAACCTTATTTTTAAACTATATATAATACGATATTAACGCGATATTAATATACTAGCGATATAGTCGCCGCCGCGAACGTGCTTTAAGACTATATATTTTAAAAGACGTTTAAGGACTATCGTATTAACCTATATATAAGTTCTTTAATCCTTAATAAATATTAGCTAAAGAGATATTATTAATAATTATTATAGTATATAAAGTTAGCTTATATTATTATTATAGCGCGCTAAGCTTAAATATACCTTAACGTTTAAAGTTAATTTATTAGTATTAGCTAGTAGTAAGTAGCTTGCTTTAATTAAGTCGTAGTTTCTTATATATTTTATCTATATTTTCTTTATATCTTATTATATTTTATTATATCCTTTATTTATCTTATTATTATCTATACTTAGTATATATTTATAGCGTATCCTCCTTATACTTATCGTTTAAAATCGTCTTAATATCTACTAAGCATAGCTTAAAACTTCTTTTTTTTTCCCGTTTTTATCTTTTTCTCCGATATTTCCCTTATTTTATCTATTACTTCCTAGCTTAGCTTACTATTATCCTTCCGCCTTACCCTTATTATTCTTTATTACGTCATTATACTATCCTTTAAATTTCTTTAAAGCGATTATATCTTAAAAGTTATTAATTAACTACTATATTAAGTTAGTATACTTATATTACTTTATTAAAACTAAGCGTTATCTCCTTTTTTTAATTTATCTTTACTAAGCTTATTAAATCCTTTTTATAATATACTTTAGTTCGTCGTTTTCCTTAATTACTAGCGGTAGCTAGTAATTATCGATTACTTAGCTAAGTAAGGGGTTATTCGCAATATAGCGGAGGAACTTTATATATAGTCTTTTATATACCCTCCTTAAATATATTAAGTTCTACTATATATAAGCTAACTACCTTTATTATAATATACTTTTAGTATAGTTAATTAAGCTTCCGGTAAGGCTTATCCGTAGTATACTTTTTTATATTTAGCTATACTTTATTGCTTACTTAAAGTCTTTTTACTAGCGCACGCGACCGGTTTACTATCTTTTCTTATCTTATTTATAACGCGGCGATCGCTATTTAAAAGAAGTCGGCGACCTCCTTTATTCTTCGTATAAAGCTCCGTACGCCCTTTACGTTTAGTATAAGCGGTCCCTCTTTTTATACGATTTAGATTAGCTTAATAATATACTTATATAGAGTAAAGAAGGGGCTTATATCTATTATTAATATTACTTAATTATTAAGCGCCGCTTATATAAAAAGTAGCTTTACCCCTTAGTTATCTTACTTATAGTAAATATATATATAGAAGTATACTTATACCTCTTAGTTCGCGCGCTTTATCGCTTTATTAGTTTGCGGGTGGTAAGCTCGACTTAGTTTCCTTTAAACCCCGGTTTATAAATAGAATTCCTACTAAAATTACCTTATTTAGTTTATTCTTTAATTTAAGATAATAAACTTTAGCATTCCGTAAAAGTAAAAGTAAGATTATAAGAACTTAATAGTATATACTACTACTCTTATTATTAGTATCGCTTTTAAAGTTATTACTTTTATTAGCCTATTTATTATTATTTAAAGGTTTTAAAAGCCCTTAATCCTTATTAATAGTAAGTTAGCTATAAAGTCTATTATTAAGTATATAAACGGCTATATAAAAAGCGGTAATAGTTAAAGAAGCCCTTTTTAAAGTTACCTTTAAATATACCCCTTACTATATAGCTTATAGTTTATAATAAGCCGGCGTACTATTAACAACTAACTTAGCTAAAAAAAACTCTTAAGCGAATATCGTTAGTATCCCTTTATGCCTTAAGTATCTTACTGCTATTAAGTCGTATATTTACTAAGCGATTAATACTTAAAGCTTATTTAGCTCTTTATCCTCCCCCTCCTTTAGGTATAAAGCCTTACTTAGTACTTAAAGCCGGTCCTTAAAGCGAAGGCGCCTTCTTATACTAATTATATACTTACTTACTTAAACTTTTAATTCTTATTTTAAAGTAAGCGATTAATCGCTATTCCGCATTACTTAAAATATTACTTAGTACTCCTTATCTTTTTATAATATTGCTATTTACCGCTTTTATATCTCTTATTATTAAAAATATAAGCTAGTTATACTTATTCTTTAAGTGCGTCTTAGTTTAAGTTTAAGTTAAGTTTTAGCCGAACTTTGCCTTTATTTGCCCCGCTTTTATCTTAAGGTATAAAGTTATCCGCTTTATTTATAAAAGCGATTAACCCCGCGTTTTTTTCCCTTACTTATATTATTATAATAATACGCTCTTTTTATACTAATTATCGCAAGAGGTTTACGTACTCGTAGCTAAGGGGGACTTAATATCTTATTAATCGCGCGCTATTTAAGATTATCTATACTACGTATCTTATCTTCTTTTTATTAAATACCCCTTTTAGCTTATCTTAATCGCGGCGCGATAAAGCGTTAAGTACTACTACTAACTTCTTTAAGCGGTACTTTAATATAAAGTTATATAAGGCAAGCTTTATTACCTATTTACTTTACTTTTTATTTAACTTTCTCTTTATTATAAAGTACTTTAAATTCTTATAGTTTATTAGTACTATAAATACTAGCGTATTATATAATTTTACCCCTTAAAAGTTTAAGTATTATATAATTATAAGTAACTCCTTATCGTAAATTAAGTAGTTATACTCTATTATATTAAGTCGTTTTAAGAAGAAACTTACTAAGTATTATATCCTTTCCGGTCTTACTTATATTAGTATACCGCTTATTACGTACTTAAAGCAATCTGCCTTTAAGTATATTTTTCTCTTAAGGTTATATAGCTATAATATTAGCGTATTATAAAATACCTTTTATATAAACTTAAACGCGGCTTAGTACTTATCGGTTTATAAGAAGGTTATATTCTTTTTATAAAGGCTATTTAAGTACTATAAGGCCTTAATATAAAGCGGGATAAAAGTATAATAGTAATTTACGAACTTAAAGAAGCTTTAAACGCCTTTTATATTCCTTAGCGCTTACTATATTTAAATAGCCTAGATCTTCTTTTAGTCGTACTAAACTTTACCCTTAGCTTATATAATAAAACCTAAGTACTTTACTTTTTTTATTATAAAGTTATATCTTTATAAGTTTAGTATAAAGCCTACCTCTTATAACTTCTTAAGCACCTTCGCTACTTTATCTTAATAGTCGTAAAGCGACTTAAATAAGTAAATTAAAACGTTATCTATATACGCTATAATAAACTTATAAAGGTAGTCTTTTAGCACTTAGTTAATATAGCGTTAAAAGGTAGCCGGCGTTCTTATAAGGCTAAATAAGCATACTTACTACTTAAATAGTTTAAACCTTATCCGAAAAGCTATTTTAAACTTATAGCCTTTTATAATTTTAATCTTATAAAACGCTATAACGATATTAAGTTTCGTAAACTAACGTGCTTTCGCTAGTATTCTTAGCGTTTTTATAATTTATAGTAGTATATACCGATCCCTTTTTATAATTATATTTAAGGCTTAGTAGTTATAGCAAAAGTATAAGCGGCTATTAGCTTTCTTTATAAATAATACTAGCGCCGCGGATAACGAACTAGTTAAGCGGATAAGGTTTGCCTTTAATAGTTCGTTTAAAGTCTTTTAAAAGATAAGGAGTTCTTCTTTTAATATATTATAAAAGGGCTTTTATAGTAGTAGCAGCTCCTTACTATCTTTATTTAAGGTAAGATAGATCTTATAGTTTATACTTAGTCGGAATAAGGGCTACTTAAGCCCCTTTATAAGTATAAAAAGGTTTAAATAAGCTTATAGTGCTTAAGCTAAGATATAGTCCGCCGGGTTAACTAGCATTTTTAGCTAAAGGGCCCTCTTTATATCCTTTATCGTAACTACCCTTACGTTAAGCGCTTATCGTTGCCCCTAGTTATTCTTTTAGGCCCTTTTTTATTAGCACTCCGCCGCGAAGTTAAAGGCGCTTACTAGCTTCGCTTTTTAAATATTCGTAATCTTTACGGCCTCCTTTAATCTTTAAAGGCTTATTTAAATCCCCGCTTCTCTATACTAAATCTAATCCCTCTTAGCATTATAAACAAAAGTACTAATATCTAGTAAAGTAAATACCGCTAGATATAAAGGAGTAACTAGTAAAGTAAATACCGCTAGTTATAAGTTATAACTATTAAAGTAGATACCGGTAGTAATAAGGAAAGACGATATAGCTTAACGGTTAAAGACGGCTAGTATTAGCTATAAGCGGTATAGGTTAAATACGCCTATATTCGGCTTAAGTTAGCTTCGGCTAATAACGGGATTAATATTAAAGAGATCGACCAATACTTTATATAATCGACCGATGCCTCGTATAAAGCTAAGGTAAGAGGCCTTCCTTTAAAAGAGAATAA
>JAPEBW010002221.1:0-13989 GCA_027405785.1 Ophiocordyceps robertsii
ACTAATTACCGCTAGTCGGGGCCGGTACTACGGACTAATTACCGCTAGTTAGGCCGGTATAATAAACTAATTACCGCACGTAAACGTATATAGGGGTTTAGAAATAGTAAAAAGCTTATCTATTTCTTAAAAGCATAGCTAGCTACTTTATACCTAGTTCTTTAAGCTAGTTTTAAGGATCTTTAACTATACTATCCGTAGTACGTAAAGTAAACCGTAGATATCCTTATAGAATCGCTTAATAAACTAAGTATAAGCCTAGTTAGAAATACTATAGACTATAATCGGGGAAATCCCTTAGATATCCTTAAACATCCCTTAGAAATCGCGGTAAGGTTTATCCCGTGTCTTCCGGGGTGCTTTTATAGTTAAAAACGGGTCGAACTATAGTTAGGATATCCCGCGGAAATCCCTAGAAATCCCCTAAAGATACCGGCGGAATCCGCTTAATAGTTTCTATAGTATCTCCTATAGTTAGATACGTCGTAAACTATAGTTAGGTAGGCTCCTAACTATCCGTAGTTATGTCCCGGAAACCTTAGCGGGGTCCGACCGGTGATGTTCGTCGTATCTCCTCGGGCGAGCCTTTATAGTGCGTGCTTTAAGCGTTCTTATCGCGGGGTTCCGTGGGGCTTCTTTAAGAGTAGAGTAAGGAGTCTAGGCGTGGCCGTTTAGATTCCGTAATAGCGGATAATTAAAGGATTTCCGTTTAAATAAGTAAGAATTGTTACTATTTACTATACTTAATAGTATAAAAATAAAGAAATAAGGAGCGGATTAATTACTATTAGTTAAGGCTAGTACTATAAACTAATTATTATTAGTTAAAGCTAAGACTATAAACTAATTACCTTTAATTAAGCCGGTATACTAAACTAATTACTATATATAAACATATATAAAGGTTTAAAAATAATAAGAAACTTATCTTTTCTTTAAAGTATAGCTAGCTACTTTATACTTAGTTTTTTAAGCTATATTTAAAAATCTTTAATTATAGTATTCTTTTATTTATTATTAGTATATAAACAAACTATATATACCCTTTTGCAATTACTTAATAAACTAAGTATAAGCTTAGTTAAAAATACTATAAACTATAGTTAAGGAAATCCCTTAAATATCCTTAAATATCCCTTAAAAATTATAATAAAGTCTATCTTATATCTTTAAAGGTGCTTTTATAATTAAAAATAAGTAAGATATCTTATAAAAATCCTTAAATATCCCTTAAAGATATTAGTAAAATCCGCTTAGTAGTTTTTATAGTATCTTTCTTAATTTAAAACGTTATAAATTCTAGTTAAATAAGCTCTTAAGCTTTTATAGTTATATTTTAAAAAACCTTAATAAGGTTTAATTAGTAATACTTATTATATCTCCTTAAGCAAGCCTTTATAGTACGTGCTTTAAGCGTTCTTATTATAAAGTTTTATAAGGCTCTTTAAAAGTAAAGTAAGGAGTTTAAGCATAGCCGTTTAAATTTTATAATATTATTAGCGCTATAATAAACCTTTTTCTTTTTTTTCTTTATACCTTTATACTTTAAAGCAATAATACTTATATACTTTAAAGTCATAATACTTATACGCTTTAAAGTAATTATACCTTTATACTTTATAATAATAATACTTATATACTTTAAAGTAATAATACCTTTATACTATTTAGCGATATTTATTACGGAATCTAAGTACAGCCGCTTAAATTCTTTACTTTTCTCTTAAGAAGCCTAATAAAACCCCGCGGTAAAGATGCTTAAAGCACGCGCTATAAAAGCTTGCTTTAAAAGATATAACGGATATTACTAAATAAACCCCGCTAAGGTTTTTAAAATATAACTATAAATTCTTAAGAGCTTATCCGGTTATAGTTTATAATATTTTAAACTATAAAAGATACTATAAAAGCTATTAAACGGATTCCGCTAGTATTTTAAAGGATATTTAAGGATTTTTTTAAGATATTATAACTTTAGTTTAGCTTATTTTTATTTAAAAAAGTACTTTAAAAGATATAAGATAAACTTTACTATAATTTTTAAAGGATATCTAAGGATATTTAAAGGATTTCCTTAATTATTGTTTATAGTTCTTTTAACCGGGCTTATACTTAGTTTATAAAGTAATTTTAAAAGGATAATTATAGTTTATTAATATACTAATAGGATATAATAAGATAATAAAATTTAAGATCCTTAAAATTAGCTTAAAAACAAAGTATAAAGTAGCTAGCTATACTTTAAAGAAAAGATAAGCTTTTTATTATTTATAAACCTTTATATATATTAATCTATCGTAATTAGTTTATTATATTAGGTTTACTAGTAGTAATTAGTTTTAAGTACTAGCTTTAACTAATAATAATTAGTTTATAGTACTAGCTTTAATTAGTAGTAATTAATCTGCTTTTTACTTTTTTCTTTTACGCTATAAAGTATAATAAATAGTAGTAATTCTTACTTATTAAAACGAAAATCTCTTAAATATCCGCTAAGCTAAAAGTAACTATCTTATATAATTTAGTACTTATCTTATAAAAAGTTAAATATTAAATAATATTTTCTTTAGTAAAAAGCTCTTATTAGCTTTTAAGTCTAACTTTAATAAGAAGCCTTTTTTTAATACCCTTATAACTAAACTTTAAGATAAGTAAGCTATAAAAGTAAAAAAAGCTATAACTTACTAAGTATACTAGTTTAATAATCTCCTTTACTTTTTTTTAAGATATTATACTATAATAGCCTATAAAGCTTAATAGGATATAAAATAAGTTCCGCTTAGCTAAGCTAAAACTACTTATATTTTAAAAGTTAATCCGCTTTTAAAATACTAATAAAAAATAAACTATAAAATAATAAAACTTATATAATAAAGTAAACTAAATTTAGTATTACTTAAATAAATTAATTATTTTTTAAATAAAAAAAGTAAAGATAAGCTAACCTTAAGACCTTTTAACTCCTTGCTATTTAAGTACCCTCCGGATTAAGCTAGCGATAAAGCTACTTTTCCTTTAAGATAATAAGCTTAGTAGATATTTTTACTATATACTATTAATAAAGTTTAGTCTATATACTTTAACCGGAAATCCGCTTTAAAGGATACTTAGTAGTTTCTTAGCTTAGTATTACCGTTTACCACAGGCTATGCTATAAAAAAAGCTATAGTTATACTATAGTAAATAACTTAAAGTTAAGCTAATATATAGTTAAAGTTATATAAGACTTTACTTAAACTTAGTCTAACCTTAACTTAAACTTAATATAAGTACGGGCTACTTAAGCGACCTTTATAAAGTAAAAAGCTATATAGCTTAAATAAGGATTTCCTCCTTCCCTCCTTAGCTTTATATAAATAATTATTTAGCTATATACTACTAAACTAAGTATATATAAGCTATTAATATCTTTAAAGCTTCTTTTAAACGAGGTTATTTAACTTAAAAAAAGACTTACTAATTATAATATTGTATAAGTAAAAAGGCTACTTAGTATAAGGGGGACATACTAAAAAATTGTAAGAGGGAGGGTTAAAAAGGCTAATATTTAAATTAAAGTTAAATAAGCGATCTTTTTACTATAAGTAAAGGCCGATAAAATAAGCTACTAAGTTTTAGTAAGCTAGTAGTAAATTTAATAGCTAATAAGCTAGTTTAAAGCCTTAATATAAAAGCTAAAAGAGATAATAAGAACGTATATATAAGGAGGGGCCGGCGTATTAACTAGTAGCTTAATACTACCTTATAATATAATAGCGGGGGCCGTAATGCTTATAATAAAAAAAGAAGTAATAAAGAAAAAAGAATAGCGGAAGCTACTCTTAGTATTAAGAAAGTTTAATAGCTAGTATTGCTACTTTACGCTTTAAGTATAATATATATAAAAGAAGTATAAGATAGATTAAAACTTTTTTTTAAGCTTAAAGGAGGTTTTTTACTTAATTTAAAATTACTTAAATATAAGGCTATAGTAAACTATAGCGACTTATTATAATACTAACATAAACCTAGGTTATAATTAGTAAGAATTTCTTAAGTACCTTAATTCGATCTACCTTAATATCGATATTTAATTACGGGCTATAGCGGCTATCCGCACGATTAAATAAAGCAAGAACTAAATATTCGCGGCGTTTTTCCTAAAGTTTAAATAAAGGCTCT
Organism: Ophiocordyceps robertsii; assembly: GCA_027405785.1. Taxonomy (NCBI): domain Eukaryota; kingdom Fungi; phylum Ascomycota; class Sordariomycetes; order Hypocreales; family Ophiocordycipitaceae; genus Ophiocordyceps; species Ophiocordyceps robertsii. The sequence continues at coordinate 4,162 of JAPEBW010002221.1, forward strand.
TTAAAGCGGGAGGGGGGTCGTAGCTATATAATATATAGATTTTATTCTTAAAAGGCGCCTTAAGCCTTTACTTTAAGGAGGCACTTATAATAGTCGACCTTTTAACCTTAAGCTTTTTAATATATTTTAATTAAGTAGCGTAGATTATAGTAAAGCTAAAAAGGGTTTAGTAAACTTAGTAGCTATTTTAAGGCCGGAAGAAAGTAATAAAGGGGGCGACTTAAAACTAAAAAGACTTAAAAGGCAATACTTTAATAAGTAAAATTAACGCTATAACTTAACTAAGAGAAGGATAAAGCCGGCTAAATATATAAAGGTATTTTACTTATAAAATAATAAGGTATATCGCCTGCTTTTATAAAAAGAAAAGGAGAGAACCTTATAAGTATCTATAGCTATAGCTAAGGAGGTAATTAAAGTAAATTCCGATTTAAGAAAAGAGGAACCTTAGCGCGAAGTTAAGCGCTAAAAAAGAAAGAGAAATAGTAAATAGCTTAAAGGTTAATAAAAAAGCACCTTATGCTAAACTTAGTACTACTTAAAGTTAGTATTAATAAAAGAAAAAGGCTTAATATACTTATAAATATAAGCTATAACTACTATATTATAGTAAGTAAAGGGGTAGTAATAAAGCTATAAATACTTTTTATAAAGAGGATAAAGAAGCTATTATAGCCTTTTTTAAAGAACGTATTAACGCTTTAAACGAAAAAGATTATAGCGTTTAAGATAAAGATTAATAACTACTTAAAATAGATATTCGTATATATAGTACTAGAATTAAACTACGATATATTCTTAAGGAGACTATAAATAAAGCAAAATAAATTAGTTTATAATACTAAGGGAGACCGGATTAAGTATAGAAAAGCGGGGATTTAAATCGGCCTTTAAAGGTTAAAAGAAGCTATAAAGATTATAAATATTTAAAAAGCAAAGCTAATAAGCGCTTTTATCTTCGCGGCGAAGTGCTAATAAGAAAAGGCTTAAAAAGATAGCTAAGGGCGATAATAAGCGCTTAATATAAAGGTAGTTATAATAAAGGATATAAAGAAGGCCTTTTAGCCGAAGACGCTTATTAACTTAGCGGACTATATCCCGGCTTAAGTACTATAAGCTTATTAAACCCTTTTTATACTTATAAAGGCGCTTAAGTAGCCCTTATTTTAACTAAGTATAGAATATAAAATCTACTTTACCTTAAATAAAGATAGTAAGGAACCGCTACTACTATAAAGGCCCCTTTATAATATATTAAAAGAAGAACTCCTCGTTCTTTAAAAGACTTTAAATAAGTTACTAAAAGTAAACCTTATCCGCTTAAGTAGCTCGTTAGCTACGGCGCCAGTATTATTTATAAAGAAGGCTAATAGCCGCTTATACTTTTATTATTATTACTACGCCTTAAATATTATTTTAAAAAGGGACCGGTATATACTACTATTAATTATAAAAACGCTAAGGATACTAGCGAAGGTATATTAGTTTATAGAACTTAATATCGTTATAGCGTTTTATAAGATTAAAATCACGGAGGGCTATAAGTTAAAGATTGCCTTTAAGATAAGGTTTAGACTATTTAAGTAATAAGTATACTTATTTAGCCTTATAAAACCGCTAGCTACTTTTTAACGCTATATTAACTAAGTACTAAAAGACTACTTTTAAAAGTTTATTATAGTATATATAAACAATATTTTAATTAACTTACTAAGGTTACTTTACGATTATTAAGATAAGGTAGTAAAAGTGCTTAAAAAGCTATAAAAAGTAGGCCTTATACTAAACTTATAAAAATAAGACTTTATAATAAAAAAAGGAAAGTACTTAGGTTTTATTATATAATTTAAAAGTTAGGTTTTATATAACTTAAAAAAGATTTAGGCTATTTAAATATAATAAGCGCTAAGGAATATAAAGGGCGTTTAAAGCTTTTTTAAGTTTATAAATTACTATTATACTTTTATCCCGCTTTATACTAAGGCCTTATAATACTTAAATAGCTTTTATAAAAAAAGCCCGACCTTTTAATAGACTAATAATTACTAAGCTGCGTTTAAATTTATTTAAAAGGTATTTTATAATACGCTAATACTATAACTATATAACCTTAAGAGAAAGATATACTTAAAAGCGGACTACTTTAAGTATATAATAAGTAGTATACTAATATAAATAAGACTAAATAAGAAATAATACTTAATAAGTTTTTTCTAAAAATAACTTAATATAATAAAGTATAATTACTTAATTTATAATAAAGAGTTGCTTAAAATTATATAATACCTAGACTTTTAAAAAGTAAAGTTACGTAATATGCTAGTATTTTTAGTACTAATAGATTATAAAAATTTAAAGTACTTTATAATAAAAAAGAAGTTAAATAAAAAGTAAAGTAAATAAGCGATAAAACTCGCTTTATATAACTTTATATTAAAGTACCGCTTAAGGGGGTTAGCGGTAATACTTAAAGCTTTACCACGCTATAACTAAGATAAGCTAAAAGAAGTATTTAACGAAAAGAAGATAGGATATATAGTTTAAATAATCCTAAATACCGCGCGATTAACAAGATATTAAGTCTCCTTTAGCAAGAGTATATTAACTTCTTATAATAATTAATATAAAAAGAGCGTATTATTATAATAATATAAATAAAGGAGGAGAATATAAAGTAAATTGCTTATATAAGTAAAGCAGACGACTTTATACCTTAAGATAAAGGTAGGGTAAATAAGGGTAAAGTTTAGCTAAAACTTAACTTAAACTTAAGCTACGATATACTTAAGGAATAGGTATAACCGGCCTATATATTCGACAAGTAGGAGATATAAAAGCGATAAATAGTAATATTATAAAAAGATAAGAGGTATTAAGTAGTATTTTTAATAGTGCGGAATAATAACCGGTTACTTACTTTAAAATAGTAATTTAAGGTTTAAGTAAGGAAGTATATAATTAATATAGGAAAGCGCCTTTACTTTAAAGATAGCCTTTAAGTACTAAGTAAGACTTAATACTTTAAGGAGGGGGAGGATAAAGAGCTAAATAAGCTTTAAGTATTAATTACTTAGCAAATATATAAGTTAATAGCGGTAAAATACTTAAAGTATATAAGGACGCTTATAATACTAGCTTAAGAGTTTTTTTAGCTAAGCTAGTTATTAATAATATGCCGGCTTATCGTAAACTATAAGCTATATATTAAAGGCTATATTTAAAAGTAACTTTAAAAGAGGCTTTTCTACCTATTACCGCCCTTTATATAGCTGTTTATATACTTAATAATAAACTTTATAGTTTAGCTACTTTTAATAAGGACTAAAGGCTTAAGGAACTTATAAGTAATTATAAATAGGCTAATAAAAGTTATAATACTAAAAGCGATATTAATAATAAAAGTAATAGCATGCGCTATTAAGTTCTTATAATCTTACTTTTACTTTTACGGAATATTAAAGTTTATTAGCTTAAATTAAAGGATAAACTAAATAAGGTAATTTTAATAGGAATTTTACTAATAAACTAAGGTCTAAAAAAACTATGTTTAGCCTATTACTTATAGACTAATAAAGCAATAAAGCGCGCGAACTAAGACGTATAGGCCTACCTTTATATATACGTTTACTATAAGTAAGACGACTAAGGGGTATAGCTACTTTATATTTAAGCGGCACTTATTAATTAAGTAGTATTAATAATAAGTATAAGCCCCTTTTTCGCTATATATAAATATAATATTAAGCTAATTTAAAATATATAAAAAGAGAGACCGCTTATACTAAATATAAAAGGCATATAAGACTTTATATAAAGGATAAAGGAGGTTACTAACTTTCTTTAAACGGTAATCGCCGCGTTATAAGTAAAGTAAAAAAAAATAGCAAACTAGTTATATATATTAATTAAGAGACTTTAAGTAAGTAATAAGGTATAGTTAGAATTAAGGAAGTATATTAAAAATAAGCCTTACTTAAAGCTCGATTAGCTATACTAAAAGTATATTAAAATAAAAGTAGTTAGCTTATATATAGTAAAACTTAATATACTAAAAAGAGTATATAAAAGACTATATATAAAATTCCTTTACTACGCGGCAAATAACCCTTTACTTAGCTAAGTAGTCGATAACTATTAGTTACTATTAGTAATTAAAGAAGATAACTAACTAAAGTACGTAATAAAGAAGATTTAGTAAGCTTAATAAAAATAAATTAAAAAAGGGAGGGAATACTAAGTTCTTATAAAATAGTATAAGTATGTTAACTTAACTTAGTAACTAATTAATAACTTTTATAATATAATTACCTTAAAGAAATTAAAGAAAATAGTATAATAACGTAATAACAAACGATAAGGGTAAGGTAAAGAAATAATTATAAGCTAAGCTAAGAAGTAAGAGAAAGGATAAAGAAGATAGCGAAGAAAAAAAGAAAACTAAGAAAACTAAGAAAAATAAAAAAAGGGTTTCGGGCTATACTTAGCGGATATTAAAAGAATTCTAAATAATAAGCAAAATAAAGATATACTACGAATATATATTAAGTATAAATAGTAAGAAGATAAAAGTAAGATATAAGAAGATATAATAAGAAATAAAGTAAAGATAAATAAAATATATAAAGAACTATAACTTAATTTAAGCAAACTACTTACTACTAGCTAATGCTAATAAATTAATCTTAAATATAAAGGTATATTTAAGCTTAGCGCGTTATAGTAGCAGTATAAGCTAACTTTGCGTATTATAGTAGTTATTAGTAATATCCCTTTAATTAAGATTTATAAAGAATTAAAGAACGTATATATAAGTTAATATAATTATCTTTAAATATCCTTTAAGATATATAGTCTTTAAGCGCGTTTACGGCGGCGACTATATTATTAGTATACTAATATTACGTTAACGTTATATTATATATAGTTTAAGAATAAGGATATATAAGTAAATCGCGTAAACTAGTATAAGTATAAGCAAAATAATTATAAGCTTAAAGTAAGGCTTAATTTTAATAAGCTTTATATTAAGTATCTATATTAAGAGATATTATACGTCCGATATATATAAGGTATAGAGGGCGCTATATAGTAATACTATATATTGCGCTTTGCTTATTAAGCGATAATAGCGGGCGTAAAGATTAATATAAAGGCGGTAGCGTATAGTTGCTAAGCGTACTAAGGGGCGTAGTATAAGAAGATACTTATAAACTAGCGGGAGATAAGGTGCGGGGGATTATAGTAAATATATTTAGGGGCGGCGTAGCGGAACTATTATAAGAAGGGGCGTGTATATAAAAAGACTAATAATTAAAAAAGAAAAAAAAGAAAAAGAGAGGGAAAAAGGAAGGGTATTTATACTTAAAGACCGCGGGTAGCGGGAAGGTAAGACGTGCTTTAAGCACTAATAATAGCGGTAAGTAAAAGGGGCACGTTATACTACTTTAGCGCTATTTAAGATAATATAGCGGCGTAGATAAGCGAGTATATAATATATTTAATACTATAATATAATGTTATTTAAAGAGATATATTAACGTATAATTATAAGTATTATAAGCACGATTATACCGATTAACGTTAAGTATAAAGCAGTAAGCGGGATAGTAATATTATATACCTTAGTACGTAATAGCTTAAAAAGGAGATAGTATTATAAGCTATACTATAAAAAGAGCTATAGTTATACTATAGCGAATAACTTAAAGTTAAGCTAATATATAGCCGAAGTTATATAAGACTTTACTTAAACTTAGCTTAACCTTAACTTAAACTTAACTTAAGTATAGGCTACTTAAGCGACCTTTATAAAGTAAGAAGCTATATAGCTTAAATAAAGATTTCCCCTTTCCCTCCTTAGCTTTAAATAAATAATTATTCGACTATATACTATTAAACTAAGTATATATATGCCCTTAATACTATTTAGCTTTATTTACTATAAGCGCGTTAATTAAGGCGTTTAAAAGACTTTTAATTAATAAAAATAAGGCTTTTATACTTAAGGCTTTATAATATACTAGATTTTAAGATATATATAAAATAAAAAGTTAAGCGCTTAATAAAAATATTAAGACTAAGACTTTAATAAGAAGTAATAAAAATATAATAAGCGATACTCTTAGTAAGCTAAACTTATTTATACTTATCGCGTAAATATTAAGATTAAGTATAGCTTTAAGTCTCTTAATAAAGGTAGTAATAATATTAAACGAATAATTAGTTAATCTCTTTTAAGTATTAAGAAAAAAAGACGCGTTTACTAAGCTTTAAGAGAAACCTAAATTATAAGGTAAGGATATAAGGAAATTTAACCTTTTAAGACCGCTAAAAGTATCTTTTAATAATATTTAAAAAGATTATAAAGCTAATATATTTAAAGGAGTAGACTATTTTATTAACTTTATCTACTAAATCGCTAATAAAAGCGAGGCTTATATAAACGAATTAGCTATTTAATTGCCTTTTTTTCTTTAAGGAAGTATAGCGGAATAATATTCTAAAGACCTCTTAAAAGTATAATAAAAAGAACTTAATAAGCTTAGTATAAAACTAAGCTAATAAATCTCTACTTTATAAAAAGAGTTCGGAATCCGCTTAAATATAGCGATATAAGCACTTAATAAAGTATGTTTTACTATTAAAAATATAGTAAGAAGGTCTAACTTTAAGTTTTATATATCGCGCTTATAATATAAAGCTAAGGCTATGCTTTATTAGCTAAACTACTTAACTATAATCATTTATTAAAAGCTAGATATTTATTTATAAAAATCTTTATACTATTTAGTAAGAAATAAGGATATTAATAAATAGGTTAACGAATATAAGGAAATTCTTCCTTAGCTATAAGTTAAATATACTTAAAGATTTTAAAAGTACTTATTAGCACGAAAGAAATACGTTTAACCTATAAAAAAGCAAGGCTAAACTAGCTATACTTTATATATACTTAAAGAATAGTTTAAGACGCCTTAACTATTTATTGAAGGCTTATTAAGACTATAAGTTACGTTTTTAAACAGCTTAGCTAAGACGGATATATTATAAGCTTTATAGCGTTTACTAAGTTAAAGAAAAAGCTTATTAAAATAGCTAAAGACTTAAGTTAAGGTCTTCCGGCTTAAGAAAAAAAAGACCTTTAAGACTATATACTTATTAATACTAAAGCTAAACTAAGTATACCCCGTTACTAAGGAAAGAACTATAATAAAGATTAATAACTATTTAAAGGATAAAAAGATAATATAAAAAGACCTTAAACGGATATTAATAAAAGCTTAAAGGAAACTATAATTTATATTATAGTAAACTTAGTTTAAAAGGCTAATAAAGTATATAGATTTTATAGTAAAGTATTCCCCTTAAAAAATAAGCTTTATTAATATATTAAAAATCAATACCCTCTTAACCTTATTTAAGATATTGCTATATAAAGACGTAGCTTAGTATAATAAGTAGTTTTTTCAAAACTATAAAGCGTTAAAATAGTTAAAGCTTCTTTTAACGTTTAACTATTAAGCCTTAATAAGTTATTATAATTTACTTATATATATAAACTAATCTATAAAAAAATAAAGCTTAAGATAAGTATTAAAGCTTATATAAATATTAAGGCAAACTAAAGCCTTATTTAAGCTAACTTAATAAAGACCTTTTAAAATATAACTATAAACTCCTCTTAACGAATTCTTATCTAAGAAGTAAGAAAAATAGCTACTATTTAATAAGTAGAATTTAATGCGTATATACTAAAAAGGCTAAATAGTAGCCTTATAATTGCGAAAATAAATATTAACGCTTAAATAATAAAACGCTTAGTAGCTAATATATTACTAAGCTAAGATTTTTTAGTTTTTTACTAAAATGACTTTATTAACTTTACGTTAATCTTATAAATTAAAGCTTATAAAAGGATGAAAGCTAAAGTTAAAATAGTCCGGCTAAAACTAGTAATATATAAACGGATAATTTACTTAACTACTATAATAATTCTCGCTAGTTTTAACTACGCTTTACTTATATAAGTTTAAGCACTACTATTAAAGCATTATATAATATTCTTTTTTAATAACTTTAAGCTTACCTAAATAATAATATAGGATTATAAAAGCTTTATAATAATAAACTGCTTTAAGGAACTATTAATAATTTATTAAAGCTAAAAGGTAAAGATAATTATAAACTTTAATAAGTAGTTTTAGCTATATAAAGAGGATAATATTAATATTCTCTTAGCGGAGGTCCTTATAAAAAACCTAGATAAAATAAGCCTTTTAAGGGACTTTTTATAAAAAGATCTTTTAATAAACTATAAGCTTAAAATTAGCTAAACTAAAGACTTACTTAAACTTACTATTAATAAAGGCGTCCGGATTTACGCTAAAGACTAAAAATATATATAAAAAGTTTGAAATATCTTTTAATTATTTCTCCGCCTTTAAAAGGATAAAGACGTAGTATATATAAATAAGTCTAAATATATATATATTCCCTTAGTTAAAAGATAGTAATATTAATAAGTTATATTAATATTATATCTATTAAGCAATAAAAATAAAAATGTAGTAAATACGATATTTAGCTAGCTAAATAAGTAAAGACGATTAAAGCGGGTCTATAAGCTAACTTTATTCGCAGCGCTAATATTTATTGTATAAAAAATAGTAAACGAAAAAAAAAAAGATAAATAGTTATAGATTTATATAGAATTAATACTATTATTACCTTTAACGCTTACTTTATACCGCTTTAAAGCAATAGAATTAAACGCCTTTAAGAAAAATAGTTTATTAATATAGTAAACGTATAATTGTTTTTTTACTAGTTTTTAATCTATTAAAACTATTAAGAAACGTTTATAGTTATAAGCTATTATAAGCTAAAAAGATCGCTTATAATACTTATAAGCGTTAAGAACTCCTTAGTATATATTTTAAGGTTTATTAATAACGTCTTTAATAGATATAAGGAATATATAGCGGCTTATATTAATAATATTATTATTTACTTAAATATAGCTAAAGAACACCTTTAATACTTAAAAGAGGTATTCCGCGCTTTTTATAATTATTATATTACCTTATTTAAACTAAATTCCTTTTTAATACACTTATTTATATAACTCTTTAGATTTAAGGTAAACGCTATTAGCTTAATAAATATAAATAAACGCGTATAAGCTTTAAGGGATATTATATTTTTAAAGAACTTTTAATAGCTTAAGAAATAAAATAGCCTTATTAAGTAGCTATATTATATAGTTTTATATTTCGCTAAAAAGGTTAACATCTTATAAAAATAAAAAACGGAGCTATTTTAAGTTATATAAGATAAAAAAGTCCCTTTAAAGGGCTAAGAATAGGTATAATATACTGCGAAAGCCGCTTTTAATCTTACTTAAAAAGAAGAAAAAGCCTTTATAAATTTAACTAAAAAGCTTCTTAAGCTTAACACAATTAACTACTTTAACTCCGCTAAATAACTATTTATTTATATTAATATATCTTAAGAATTATAAGGGAGTAAAATATACTCTCCCGCAGCCTATAGGCTAAATACAGTATAAATAACACATAACATAAATACGCTAAAATATACATTAAATCCGCTATACAATTCTACATACTATATATATTTCCTTGTATTATTCTACCTACATATAAGTAAGATATAAGCAGATTAAGAAGAGGTGTATATAGAGACTATATGCATAATCCGTGCTAAGTCGCTACGCCACCTCGTATTCCTTGCGGGATTAATCCCTAGGCTTATAAATATAATATTAACCTAACAATAGCTATTAGCCCACTATGCATAACTACGCTA
>JAPEBW010002222.1:0-13970 GCA_027405785.1 Ophiocordyceps robertsii
TAAGGATTATTCGGCTTAAACTACTAAGAGCCCGGTAATAAAGTCTATCGCTATTATATAGTATAAAACTAGCAAGCTTTAAATCGGGATAAGCTGCCTTAGCGTCTTACCTTAGTCGGTTTAGTTATAGTAGTAAGTATCGTAGCTATCTATAACCTCGTTTATATATCTACTAAGCTATAGGATTAAAAAGCTTTTAGATAGGTCTTACTATATATAAGTACGGCTAGTATAAAAGTATCTAGCGTAAGCGTCTTCGACGATCTCCTTAGCGTAGGTTTCGGGGATATATAGTCTCTTACGTCTATCGTTCTCTATAAAGTATAGCAACCCCTACGACTAAAGGAATAAGAGTCTAAAGACCCCGTCCTTATCGCCGAGCTACGCTATGATTTTTGCTTACTATATATCTTCCGTATATCCGTTAATTATTTTCTAGCGGAGCGGCAATTTAATTAATGCTTCCGCGTAAAGGAATATATAGTCCGTTATCTTATCTTCTTAGATACGTTTTAATTCCCCTTCCCGGTTTAAGGATACCGGCCTATCGTCTTAGTGCGGTAAACGTAAAAGCACGTCCGGTATAACGTTTTCGACGCTTAAGATATAGCATACCTTAAGCGGGAATTAGCTTAAGTATTAAGACGCGAGGACTAGCTTATTATTAGATTTTATATTAGTAGAGAATAAGGATTTCTAGTATACGATTTTATAGGTGCTTATATAGTTAATAAAGATAACTACTTATAGTGTTCTTACGGATAGTACTATAGTGCGTAGCTTATATACTACCTATACTAAACCGGCTACTTTAAGTTCCGTAGGCTAGTATTAAGGTTCTCCGCTTTAAAGGGCGCGGCTTAAGTAGATAATAGGCTAAACCTTAGTCCGGGCTAGTAGCGTCTTTCTATTTTATTCCGTGCTTTCTTTTAGGTAAAAAGCTATAGCCGCTACTTCGTATTCTTAGGATATATCGATTTAGATAAATAGTTATTAAGCGGGGTTAAAGTAGTAAATTGTTTAAGGCTTAGTAAGTTTCTTAGTTAGAATCGCGAAGGCCTCTTTCTCTTTTAGAGTAGGCTAGAAAGCGGCTTTCGCGGTATATCAAGCCCGTCCTTAGCCCCTTAAAGGGACTCCGTCTTCCTATCTTACCTAGAGCAGCTCCGTCTTTTGTTTTTATAGGACGTTAACTTCTTTAGCGAAATTCGGGACTATATAGCGTAGCTACTTAGTAAGGCTAATCTATTTCTCGAGCTATTAAAGGTTCTTTAAGAACGCGATATCCCTTAAGGCTCGCACGCGTTTGTCTATATTTATTAGGCCGATAGCGTCTACCTTAAATCTAAGGAGCTATATAAACGGGTACGCTAAGAAGAACTTTAGTCCGGATAAGGTAATATTATAGTTATAAAAGGCGCGGAATACGGCTTCTAAATATTAAAGGTATTCTTCGGCCGTATTAAAGTAAATAATAATATTATTAATATAAGCCGCCGCGTATTCTTAGTATCTATAAAGGACGTTATCGATAAACCTTTAAACGTATACCGGGGAGTTCTTAAAGCTTATAAGTATTATTAATAATCTTTTTAGCCCGCGATAGCTTACGACTATAAACCTTTCTTAGTAGTTTTAGTAGACTAAGAACTAGTAGAAAAACGATTATGCGTTTACCGTATTAATAAACTTCTTTCCTTAAAGGCGTTTAATTATATCGCTTTAAAGGGGCATTAAGTAGGCGTTTAAGGTAGTAATAGCATTAATCCCCTATAAGTCTACGACTACTTATCCTTTTTCCTTTCCGTTTACCGTCTTCTATACTATAAACACCGGCGCCGCGAACGGGGTTAGCCTATAAACTTATTTTAATCGGCCTTACGCGGTTAGCTAGCCGAATATTATATTTACTACCTTCTTATCTTTATCGCTTAATAAGTATAATCTTAATACGACTTATTAATATTGCTATCCTTCTACTAAAAGAATACGTATATATTCGGATTTATTTATATATACTACTCCTTCGTTCTTTTAAAGGCGGGGAAACGATTAAAGGATATCTTAGACTTTTAATATATATTTTAAGTCTTTGGCGTAGATCCGGACGCCCTTATTAGTAGTAAGTTCGGGTAGGTCCTTAGTTCGGCCGATTCCGAGTTTATAGTTTATAGTAAGATCCTTTTATAAGAAGTCCTTAGCGGGGTCTATTTTATTCGGATTTTCCGTAAAGGCTTCCGCTAAAGGAGCCGTGGCGTTAACCTCCTTATATAGCTAAAACTGCTTATTAAGGTCCGTAATTATCCTTACTTTTTAGCCTTAGCGGAGTACTAGTAGTTCTTTAAAATAGTTTATCGCCGTAAAGCTCTTATAATCCTATATTATTATCCGGGCGAGCTTAGGGTTATTAGGGAAAAATATTATATTATGCCCTAATAGCGGCGCCCGGACCTATACGGGTAAGGCGTAGCTAAAACTAGCTAGAATTGTCGTAGTAACTAAGTAAATTACTTATTTATATATCGCTAGTCTTAGCCGGACTATCTTAACTTCGGCTTTAATCCCTTTATAAGCCCCGATTTATAAGACTAACGTAGAGTTAATAAGGTCCCCTTAGTAAGGAACTAAAAAGTCTTAGCTAAGTAATATATTAACCGCTAAGTTTTTTACTATCTAAGCGCCGATCCTTACTTTTGCGACCGCGAGGCTACTATCTAGCCTTCTTAGTATATAGGCGGTAAATTCTGCCTATTTAATAGTAGCTATCCTTCCTACTCCTTAAATAAGAATTCGTTAAGAGGAGTTTATAGTTACGTCTTAAAAAGTCTTTACTAAGTCGGCCTAAATAAGGCTTCGGTCTGCCCCGGTATCCGTATATACTTTAATACTTATCTTAGGCCCTTCTTTTTTATAGACTAGTAAGCGTGCGTAAGTAAATCGTAACGGCTTATTAAGGTTTAATAGCTAAACGTTAAGGGAAGCCTTAACTATTTAAACGTTTTATAGCTTCCGAATAACTACTTACTATGCTAAGCTATATCTTTATATAGCAACGTCGCGGTTAGGGTTAAGGGGGTGTTTATCTTCGATATATCGGTAAAGCTTATTCTTTAAGGGGAATACTTCGCCGCAAAATCCGCACGCTCTATCGGCCTCTTATACTAAGTCTGCTATAATATAAATTGCGGTTTCCTTTAAGCTTTTATTAGTATCCGACTAAGCTCTTTCTATATCGTACTCTTTATCCCTTAAATAGTCGTCGGTCTTTACTATAGTACCTTCCTTAATCGCGGGGTATACCCGTTTTAGCTTTAGCGTTAGTAAGCGTATAGTCCCGAAGGTCCTTTCTCTTTTTAGCTAAAAGACCTTGACTTATATTCCTAGCTATTCGGGCGGGTTTCTTCCTTAACTTAGCGAGCGCTATAAGGTTTAAGGTATATCCGCCCTTACTAAGCGGTCTAAAAACGTAACCCTTAGTCTTAGCAAGCTTTTAATAGATAGCTAAGGCGTCCTAGACTATCCTTTAAGTATATACGGGGTATAGCTAGTTAGCCCTCGCCTTTCTATAAGTTAGACCTATTTCTTTCGCGCTAGTAAGTGCTTTTAAGATCCTTAAGTATATTTAACTTATAGCTAAAGAAGAATTTCCTTATATTCGTTAATCTATCTATTAATATCCTTATTCCTTACTAAGCGTTATAAGGATTTTTATAAGTAAACGTCTAGCTTTTAGTAAATTACTATAATTAAGTAGTTTAGCTAGTAAAGCGCGGCCTTAGCTTTACGTTATAAGCGTAATATCTAAGACTTAAAGTCGGATCTTACTACTATATCTTCGATAGTAAAGTGCTCTTTATTAAGTGCTTATATTGCTATATTTAAGCGGATTCCGAACCGTTTTTATAAGGCGGATATCTATTAGCTTAGTCTAATACCGGGCTCGCTAAGTTCTTCTTATTATAGTTTTAAGAGGTCCTTAGAATACTATTCCGCCGCACTTCCTCGGAGGAAGGAGGGCAGTTAAATAGCTAATTCGTCCGCATAGGCCTCGCCTTTACTAGCGTTCTAGCGGATAAAGTTAATAAAACGGTTAACTCCTTAAAACGTACTAGCCTTATCGTCTTCCTAGATTTCGTTAAAGGATACTTTTAAAGGTCTTAATAAGTTAAATCTCCTTACGTCCTTAGCTTATAGTTAAGGTTTTTCCCGGGGCTTAATAAGTATATCTTCTTTTCTTAATGCTTAAAGGAGATTAAGGAATTGTTCGTTTAATATTATTATTATTCCTACCGGGGGGCTTAAGGCTATGCTTAGTCTTAGTATCTACGCGCTTAGTATAAATAGGTTTAGCCCGCTAAGGGTATTGCTTACCGCGTCCTTATCGCTTATTATTAAGGTCTTAGTTTTAATACTCTTACTAAGCGCTTAACCTTCCGTTTTATATACGTCCCGGAATCCGGTGCGCCGTAAGGCCCTTAGTATAAGAAGCTTGTTTTTATTAATTAAGAGTCCCGAAAATGCCTTAGTTAGCGCGGCTATAGCGGATAAGGCTAAACGGTAATGCTAGACTAAGAAACTACTAAGTATCCTTTAAGGCGGATTTCCGGTTAAGGCCCTTAGGCTAAACTCTATTAATAGTACGCGGTAGAAATATCCGCTAAGCTTATCGTCTTAAGGAAAGAGTAACTTTATTATAGGCTCGATCCGGAGGGTATTTAGCGGGCGGGGAGCCGGATAGTTTTAAGGTCGGCTTATCTTTACTTCTTTTATTTAGAGGATAATCGATCTATTTAAATAATACTAAATTTAGTTTACTCGGTCGTATAAATTTTATCGTTTTATAGTCTATCCTTTATTAGTATTTTAAAAGCAGATTGCCTCTTAAAGGGTAGTAGTCTTAGCTTAACTAAGCGGGACTTATTCTATATCTTATTTAGCTCCGTAAGCTATCGCGGTATAGTACTTTAAAAAGGGGTAAGGGAGATTATTAAACCGGTATGCTTAGTAGGCCGCGGCCTTTTCCGCTCTTATAGCCTACTTATCTTAAAGTTTTATTATAAGCGCGTTAAGGAAAAGGTGCTTATTATTAAGGTTAGACTTAAAGGCTAATAAGAGCTTCTTACTAAAGAAAATGTCGTTTAGTATCTAACTTCCTATAAGATAAGTACTTAATCGTGCGATATAGTCGCTTTTAGCTTAGCGGATATCCGAGGGATTTCTATTTAAATAGGTAGGAATTGCTACTATTTACTACGCCTTATAGCATAAGGATAAGGGGATAAGGCGCGGA
Source organism: Ophiocordyceps robertsii (assembly GCA_027405785.1). Lineage (NCBI taxonomy): Eukaryota > Fungi > Ascomycota > Sordariomycetes > Hypocreales > Ophiocordycipitaceae > Ophiocordyceps > Ophiocordyceps robertsii. The sequence goes on from JAPEBW010002222.1 coordinate 5,288, forward strand.
CTAATTACCGCTAGTCGGGGCCGGTACTATAAACTAATTACCGCTAATCGGGGCCGGTATTATAAACTAATTACCGCTAGTTAGGCTAGTATAATAGACTAATTACTATATATAATTATATATAAAGGTTTAAAAATAGTAAAAAGCTTATTTATTTCTTAAAGGCATAGCTAGCTACTTTATACTTAGTTCTTTAAGCTAATTTTAAGGATCTTTAACTATACTATCTATAGTATATAAAGTAAACTATAAATATCCTTATAGAATCGCTTAATAAACTAAGTATAAGCCCGGTTAAAAATACTATAGACTATAATCGGGGAAATCCCCTAAATATCTTTAAATATCCCTTAAAAATCGCGGTAAGGTTTATTTTATATCTTCCGGGGTGCTTTTATAGTTAAAAATAGGTCGAACTATAGTTAAGATATCCCGCGGAAATCCTTAAAAATCCCTTAAAGATACCGGCGGAATCCGCTTAATAGTTTCTACGGTATCTCTTATAGTTAAATACGTCGTAAACTATAGTTAAGTAGGCTCTTAACTATTTATAGTTATATCCCGGAAACCTTAGCGGGGTCCGACCGGTAATATTCGTCGTATCTCCTTAAGCGAGCCTTCGTAGTGCGTGCTTTAAGCGTTCCCGTCGCGGGGTTCCGTAAGGCTTCCTTAAAAGTAAAGTAAGGAGTCTAGGCGTGGCCGTTTAGATTCCGTAATAAAACGTAGCTATAAGGGTATCGTCTTCTTATTTTAGCTTAAAAGTTATTTATTAAAATCGAGCTATATAAGGTAATAAAGATATAACTTACTTAAGGCTTCTTAATTTATACTTTGCTAATCGTTACTTATTTATAATTTTAACCGTTTTTTATAAAGCTTCTTTAAAGTTATCGAAATTCTTAAAAATGTTCTTTATCTCGGAATTCCTATCTTTAAGACTATTATCTATAAAGTCCTTAAGAATTAGTTCGAACTATATTATTACTAAGCCTTATAAATAACTAAATATAAATATAACTTTTATTACTTTTTAATTTATTATAGTAAGATAAAACTAAAAATAAGCTTTAAAAGAAGTAATAAACTTTTATAACTTAGCGGATTCTTTAGTATAAAGTTTAAAAGCTTTAATTTTTAAAATAGAACTACTATCTATAAAGCTTATAAGGGGATAAAAAAGCTTTAAATATCTTAAACTAGCTTATAGCTAACTAGTTAGCTATAGTATTATAAAAGCAGATATTCTTCTTTTATTTATTATAATTAAATAGATATAATTATAATAAATACCTTTCTCTTACTTAATAGCTTAAAGAACTTACTAAGTATATAAATACTAAGTATTTTTTATTAAAGCTATTAAGTTCGTAAAGATTCTTATAAGCTAGTTTTATATTATAGAACCCTTAACGTTTTTTATATGCTAAGTAGCTTCGTATAATTTATTTAATTTAAATTTACTAGCTAGAAAGGGAAAAGAAGACTAAGTATAAGCTATTAAACCGAATAAGGTAAAGGTATCTTATTATACGGACTTCTTAAGTTAAAACTAGCTAAAAAAGAAAAAAGAAAGAAAGGAAAGGAGTTAAGGGAAAGAGGAGTAAAGACCTCCTTTTATACCTTTTTAAGGCTATTAAAAGGCTTTCCTTTTATATACTTTTATATGCTTTTATATATTAATCTATAACTTATACCTTATATAACTTATAAAGTTACTAAACTACTTTTTAAGCTAATAAAAATAGCTTACGCTATCTTTATTACTAGTTATAAGTAATATACGCTTTATTACTTACGACTAGCTTATAAGACTAGATATTCTTATCTTAAAACCTTTTATAAGATTTTATTCTTTTTTAAAGGAAGGCCTTTTACCTTAACTTTATATAAGGTATTAATCGATTATATAAAGTATTAATCGATCTTTTTAATACAAATCCTATTACTAACTAAAGCTAACTTAAGCCGAATATAAGCGCGTTTAGCCTATACCGCTTATAGCTAATACTAGCTATCTTTAACCGTTAAGCTATATCGTCTCTCCTTATAACTACTAGTATTTACTTTAATAGTTATAACTTATAACTAGTAGTATTTACTTTACTAATTACTTCTTTATATTTAGCGGTATTTACTTTATTAAATATTAATACTTTTTAGTACTTAGGATTATTAATAAAATAAGGTTTTTATTATATATAAGCTAGCTTAAGATATTTAAAGCTTTCTTATCCCTTTATAAGCTTTATAAATAGTAGTTTTATTTTAAAGATTAAGGCTCCTAAACCTTATATTAAAGAATTAGCTAAGCTATAAGAGTTTATTACCTCTTTTAAAGCTTATTTTTAGTTTTATCTTATTATAATAAACTAAGAAGAAATAAAAGTTATGTTTATATTTAGTTGCTTATAAGGCTTAGTAGCAATATAGTTTAAACCGATTCTTAAGGACTATATAGATAATAGTTTTAAGGATAGGAATTTTAAAATAAAGAATATTTTTAAGAATTTTAATAACTTCGAAGAAGCTTTATAAAAAACGTTCGGAATTATAGATAAGCAATAATTAGTAAAGCATAAATTAAAAAGCCTTAAGTAAGTTACGTCTTTATCGGCTTATATAGCTTAATTCCGATAAATAACCTTTAAGCTAAAATAAGAAGACGATACCCTTATAGCTACGTTTTATAAAGGACTAAAAGAAGAAGTTAAAGATAAAATTTACCGCTTAGATAGGCTAAAGACGCTATAAAACTATATTAGTTTAGCGGTTTAGATAGACGATAAGCAATATAAACGCCGGTAATAAAGAAAACACCGTTTAACTCTTAGTAGGGTTATTAAGAAATATAATAAGAAGTAAAAGCGCGACTTAAGTTATAATATAATAGACTTAAATACCCTTAAAGCAAGCCCGTTAAAGCTTGCTAAAAAAGCTATTTAATGCTTTAACTATATAAAGGAAGGCTATATTATACGAGATTATATTAAGAAGAGGAATTCTTTTAAAGAAAGGAATATACCGATTTATAAGAATAATGCCCTCTTAGCTTATAATCCGCGATATATATTATTACTACCTTTAACTAAGGATACCGAAATTAACGCTAAGCTTATAATACTACCCTTTAGTCTATTTAAGACTAGTTTGCTTATAAAGGGTCTTTATAAAGAAAAACTAAAGATTAAGCTAAAAGCTAAAAGCTTAAACGATTAATAAAGAAATGCTTTTAAAACTAAAGATTATTATTAGCATAGAACTTCCTTAAAAACTATTAACGAAGATAATAAAAACGCTCCTTATTTTAATATAAACGTTATGCCTTTAAATATAAAAGATAGCTATAATCTTAAAGACCTTAAATTATAAAAAATAAATAAAGAGCCCTTTTTTAAGAAAGAAGATAGTAATAAGCTTTACGCTCTTTTTATAGAATACTTTAATATAGTAATTACTATTAAGGATAGGGTATATAAGTAGCTTTTTTAAACTAAATATTATAATAATAATTACCTTATATACCTTTTAGATAAGTTAAGAAGCGGCTAGTTTCTTAAACTAAGGAAGACTTATAATAAACCCGCTATAACGACTAAGGAACTTACTACTAATACTAAGGTTTTTATAGAAAACCTTAAGGAAGATATCGAAGCTAATAAAGAGGAACTTTTATAAGAAAATACTAATAACTAGATTAAAATCGAATAACTTTTACTTTTTAAGTAATATAACAAAACGACTATCGAAAATCTTTAAGACGGTAACCTAGCTTTAATAAATAAGATAATTAAGCTAAAAGAAGATTATATATCTCTTTTTATAAATATTACCGATTTAATTAAGAATAATAACAATCTTAACTTAAAGAGGATATAGAATTCCTTAACTTAGCTATTAAAGATATATTTAAACGATATAGTAAGTATTTCGAGACTAATTATAATCTTCGCAATAAGAATTATAATTTAAAAATGCTTTTATAAGTAAAAAGATTCTTAAAAGAAATGCTTAAAAATTAGCTAAAGGCTAAATAAAAAAGATTAACGACTAAAAACAATAAAGGGAAATTAATCGTAATAAAAGTGTTAATATTATTAGTAAAGTAGTTAAGAACTATAAAGCTAGTAAAGATTTAGTTTTTAAAGCTTATAAGAAGCTTAGTTACTTAAATAGACTAATTCTATAAAAAGAATTAAGATTTACTAAGAAGTTAATAAACAAGGTAAAAAACTAATAAGCTTAGGGATAATAAGGCTATTTCCTAGTAAATAGAACTTACTTACGTTAAATAATAATTCTCGAAGTATAAAAATAACCCTTTTATTAAAATTAAGAGGATATTGCCTTAATATATTAGTAAATTGCGGTGCGATAAGTAGCTATATTTCCCTTATAATAGTAAATCGTTTAAAATTACGTTATAAAAGAAAAGATAAGCCTTATATACTTCTTTTAGTAAAAGGATTACCCTTTAAGTATAATAATAGTAAGATTATACTAAAGACTAATCCTCTTAAGTATATAGTCGGGATTTATAACTTTAAAGATTCCTTTAACGTCTTAGCTATTAGCTATAATATTATATTAAGACTACCTTTTTTATAAAAATATAATCTTAAGATAGATTAGGATAAATGCCTTTTAAGGTTTAAAGATAATACTTTAGATATTCCTCTTTATAGTCTAATAAAGGACGAACCTAGAACGAAACCCTCGAATAATTTAAATATAGCAATACTTAATAATAACTATATAAGGAATAGTAATAATAAGGATAATAAAACTTCCTATATAGATATAAATATCGCAATAATAGATATCGTAACAAAAGATAATAAAACAATTAATACGACTAAATATAATATAATTATAACTAATATAATATAAGCGAAAATAACGCCGAACCTTAATAAAGAAACTAAAAGCCTTAAAGATAATTATAAAGCTACTTATAATTTATTAAGAGAAAATCTATTAAATACTTTAAAAGATATTAAGTAGTAATACCTTAAGTAGAAAAATAAGATTAAGAAGAAACGGAATAAAAAAAAGATTAAAAATAAGATATATAAGATTAGCTTATAGTATTTAGAAGGTACTATTAATTTAAAGCACCTTAAAGAGCGAATATAATATATAAGACGTTCGGAAGGTACTATTAATTTAAAACACCTTAAGGATCGTTATTTAAAAATACTTAGAAATATACTAAAGAGATATTTCGATATATTTACGCCGTTACTTAAAGATAGACTACTACTACGCGGTAGTTAGGATTACGAAATTAAGTTAAAAAAAGGCTCTAAGCTTAGATTCCGTAAGATATATAACTTAAATAAGAAGTATCTAAAGTTACTTAAAGAATATATTGATAAAAACCTACGAAAAGGTTATATTAAAAAGTTTAAATTAAAATATAAAGCTCCTATATAATTTACTTTAAAGAATAGTAAAGATAAAGAAAAAACTTAACTTTATATTAATTTTAAAAAGATAAATAACGATATAATTAAGGACTGGACTTTATTACCTCTTATAAGCGAAATAAGAGATAGATTAGCTAATAAGTAGTAATATATTAAGGTTAACCTTAAATCTGCTTATAGCTAAATACGTATTAAAGAAGGAGACGAATTTAAAATAGCCTTCGGAACGCGATATAGACTTTACGAATTTTTAGTTATGCCTTTATAATTAACTAATATACTAATAACCTTTTAAAAAAGAATTAATAGTATATTAAATCCTTATTTAGACCGTTTCTACACGGCTTATTTAGATAATATTATTATTTACTTAAATATGCTAAAGCAATACTATAAAGAAGTCGATATAGTGCTAAAAGCGTTAAGAAAAGCTAGCTTATATATTTTACTAAAGAAATATAGCTTTTATATATAAGAAGTAGAATCCTTAAAGCATATAATTCCTCCTTTTTATATAAAAATAGACCTATAAAAGATTTTTATAATTAAAGATTAGCTAATTCCTATAAATATTAAGGAAATTTAAAGCTTTATAGGATATATAAATTATTATAGGAAGTTTATATCGGACTTTTTTAAGATAATTATACCGATCTTATCGGTATTAAAAAAAGCTAAAACGGACCTTTTAAGTAGAACTTAAAAGTAAATAAAGCTTTTAAAAAGATTTAAAGATTACTTATTAAAGAACTTATATTAAATACCTATAATATAAAGAAGCTGTTAAAATTAAAAACAGATACTTTTAATTTTATATTAAGCGTATAGCTAAGCTAGCGCGATAAAAACAATATTCTTAAACTAATAGCCTTTTACTTAAAAAAGCTAGTAAGTATAGAGATTTATTATCCTATTTACGATAAAGAATTCTTAGCTATTATATACGCTTTTAAAGAATTTCGGCATTATATTTTAAGCAATAAGTATAAACTTAAGGTTTATATAAATTATAAGAATATTAATTATTTTACCACGATATATTAGTTTAATGCTAAGTAAATAAGATAAGCTAAATTCCTTTCGGAATTTAATTATAAGATTATTTATAAAAAAGGTTTTAAGAATAGCTAAGCTAATGCAATTAGCTAACAACTAGACCTTAACGATAAAAAAGAGCCCTATAAAGAGACCTTATTATTTTCAATAATAATAGTAATTTAAAGTTAAAGACGTTATATATACTATTTAACGTATAAGGAGATCTTACTACTTTAGAATTACTTAAGAATTCTTATAAGAACCTAAATAAGAAAAGATATAAGAATCTTAAGTAAGAGGAAAAAATAGCGTTTTATAAAAATAAGCTATTCCTTACCTTAAAGACTAAGAAAATAGTTATAACGGATTTTTATTCGCACCTATTATATAGATATTAAGGTATTACGAAAACCTATAATAAAATTAAAAACTGTTATAATACTTATAACTTTTATAAGAAACTCTAAGAAGTTATTAAGTTATGTAAAGTATATAATAAAAGCAAGGCTATATAATATAAGCCTTATAGTAACTTAATTTCTTTAAACGTTCCTTTAAGACCTTAAGACTTTATAGCCTTAAACTTTATTATAAAACTACTAAAGTCTATAGATCCTACGACTAATATAAAACACGATTTTATTTTAGTTATAGTTAATCGTTTTACGAAGTATAGCTATTTTATTTTAATGTATAAAGCTATAAATATAAAAAGGTTATCTTATACTTTTATAAGATATATTATAGCTAATCGAGGACTTCTAAGTTCGATTATTTTAGATAAGGATCGGAAATTTATTTCGAATTTCTAGTAAGGCTTAACGTAAGCCTTAAGTATAAAGTATAAAATATCTACTGCTTTTTACCTTATTATAGATAGAATAATAAAACGATTAAATTAAATGCTTAAGCAATATCTTAAAAGCTATATAAATTATTAGTAGGATAATTAGCTTTTTAAATTACTTATAGTATAGTTAGTATATAATACCTCTTATTTTAAGCCTATTAAGAATACTTTAGTATTCGCGAACTATAGCTTTATACTTAAAGCCTATAAGTCTTCTTTACTTAAAGAAGTTATAGCCGAAAAAGCTATATTAAACTTTAAGTAGTTAATAAGCTTATATAGATTATAAAATTAGAATTAAAATATATTGCTAAAAAGATATTATATTATTATAATAAGAGATAGTCTTTAAAACCTTTTTTATTTAAAAGTGATAAAGTATATCTTTTAATAAGGAATCTTAAGATTAATAAACCTAATAAGTCTTTAAATTATAAGAAGATAAGACCTTTTAAAGTTATAAAGAAAATAGGAAAGGTTAATTATAAGTTAAAACTTTTAACTAGTCTATTTATATACCTTATTTTTTATATATCTTTATTAAAGCTAACTTTACGGAATACTAAGGTAGTAAAAGAGCTAAACTTAAAGAGAGTTAAAGATAGTGAATATATAGTAAAGGCTATACTCGCTAAGAAAATAGAAAATTAAGAATACTTTTATTTAATAAAGTAAAAGGACTATCTTAGTTTAAATAATACTTAAGAACCTATAAAGCATTAAAGAAATGCTTAAAGAAAAGTTAAGAATTTTAATTAATAAAACCCTTAAAAGGAAGTATTAGCTTTTTTAAGCTAGGATTTCTTTACTATCTTAAATAGTAAAAGTAAAAGGAAATCTATATTAGATTTTTAAGAGAAAGATCTATAAAGATAAAAAGATTAAGATTTTCTTTAAAGAACTCTTAAGGTTACCCTCTTTAAAGTAGGATTTCTTTAAATATTTAGATAGTTTCTTAAAGGTTAAGAGGAACCTATAAAAAAAGGACGTTTATCTTTTTAGGTTTAAAAAGACCTTAAAAAGGGGAATATATAATAGAAACCTTATTTTATTAATAATCCTAAGTACTAAAAAGTACTAATATTTAGTAAAGTAAATACCGCTAAATATAAAAAAGTAATTAGTAAAGTAGATACTACTAGTTACGAGTTATAAATATTAAAGTAAATACCGGTAGTAATAAGGAGAGACGATATAGCTTAATAGTTAAAGACAGCTAGTATTAGCTATAAGCGGTATAAGCTAAACGCGCTTATATTTAGCTTAAGTTAGCTTTAGCTAGTAATAGGATTCGTATTAAAAAGATTAATCGATGCTTTATATAATCGACTAATACTTTATATAAAGCTAAGATAAGAGGCCTCCTTTT
>JAPEBW010002223.1:0-13966 GCA_027405785.1 Ophiocordyceps robertsii
ACTACTATTTACTACGCTTTATAATATAAAAATAAGGGGATAAAGCGCGGACTAATTACTACTAATTAAAGCTAGTACTATAAACTAATTACTACTAGTTAAAGCTAATACTACGGATTAATTACTACTAGTTAAGCTAGTATAATAGACTAATTACTATATATTAACGTATATAAAGGTTTAAAAATAGTAAAAAGCTTATTTATTCTTAAAGGTATAGCTAGCTACTTAATACTTAGTTCTTTAAGCTAATTTTAAGGATCTTTAACTATACTATTTATAGTGCGTAAAATAAACCGTAAATATCTTTATAGAATTGCTTAATAAACTAAGTATAAGCTTAATTAAAAACACTATAAACTATAATCGGGGAAATCCCTTAAATATCCTTAGATATCCCTTAAAAATCGCGATAAGGTTTATCTTATATCTTTTAAGGTGCTTTTATAGTTAAAAACGGGTTAAACTATAATTAAGATATCCTATAAAAATCCTTAAAATTCCCTTAAAGATACTAGTAGAATCCGCTTAATAGTTTTTATAGTATCTCTTATAGTTAAAGATATCGTAAACTATAGTTAAGTAGGCTCTTAACCTTCCGTAGTTATATCCCGGAAACCTTAGCGGGGTCCGATTAGTAATGTTTATTATATCTCCTTAAGCGAGCCTTTATAGTACGTGCTTTAAGCGTTCTTATTACGGGGTTCCGTAAAGCTTCTTTAAAAGTAAAGTAAGGAGTTTAAGCGTAGCTGTTTAGATTTTATAATAATAAAGATAATAATAAGAAAGAGACTAAAAATAAAGATAAGTAATATAAGCCTTAATTACTTAAGCTAAGCGGCTTTAAATATAACTTCTTTTTTCCTTTTACTTTATAAGATACTATAAGTAATAAAAAGGCTAAGGTTACTTCTTATTTTTACTTAAGAAGGAGCTATTAGTTACTAAGCTTATTGTTTTTATTTAGTAGCTTATAAAAGACTTTAAACTTATTTAAAGCGTTAGCGCCCGCGAGCTTTTATATAAGCTTTTAAGTTAAGTTTAAGTAGCTATGCTACTTAATAAGCACCTCCTGCCGCTTACTTTTACTTACTTTCTTTTAATAAGCTACCTTTACCTCCTTAATTACGAATTCCTCTTCCCCCTTAACTAAATTTATAAGGGGCTAAAGGTTCGTAATCGCTTAACTAAGTAAGGGGTCTTAAGCCGCTTAGCGTAATAAGTCTATATTTATCTTATTATATATCCTTAAAGGTAACCTTTTAAGCTTTACGACTTATAAGCTAATAACTCTCTATACTATAAACTTTATATATAGCTAGTTAAGCTTTTTTTTTAAGCGGCCGGATTAATAGTTATAAAGGTTTAATTAAACTTTATCTCTTAGTGCGAAACTCTTTACTAAAGACCTAGACTTATTAGCGTGCTGCTTTTAATCTTACGCGGCCGCCGCTATCGCCGATTAGTAATAGTTTATAGTCTCCTTAAGTTTTTAAACGAAGTAAGTAGCTTAAGCTTTTAGCGAGGCGGCTAAGTGCTCTTTAGCCGCTATATCCGCTACTTAAGGTATTAAGAAAAGGGGTTTAAAGCCGTATAATATAAAAAAAGGGGTTATACCGATAAACGCTTAAGGCTTACTATTTAAGGTAAGCTATACGGCTAGGAGCTAACGGTCTTAGTCTGCTTAGTTTTAAGCTACTATAGCTTATAAGTAGGCCTATACCTTTTAATTAACACATTCCGGGCCCTTATTAGTCTTTATATAATACGTAGAGCTAAGTAGCTAAGTAACTTAAAGTAGCTTATAAAGGTGCTGCTAAAAGCGCCTTATTTAGTTAAAGCCCTTATCGCTTATAATTAAGGTAAGTTAGCTATATATCCGCGCTTAGCATTAAAAGAAACGTTTTATATATACCTCCGCTTTTATAAAAGATATTAGCTTAAGCACTACTTCTTTATTAAAGCGGTCTTTAATAACCTATATATAGCAATTCCCCCTTAATATAAGCAGAAGGTCTGTTATAAAATCTATTTAGATATATATTTAAAACCGGTTTAAGATTAGTAGCTACTTTAAGAGCTTTTTATTAAGCGCCCGCTAAATCTTTATACGGCTATAAATATTATAGTTATAAAGAAAGCGGCGTATATAGTGCTATATAAAGGGCTAATAAAAGTCCTTTATAAGCTTTACCGCTATGCTTTATTAGCTAAGGTAGCTAACGATACTAAAGTTATAGATTAGCTATACTAGCTTCCCTTAAAGCTCGTTTTTTAGCTTATCCTCCGGCGGGGCGTTCCTTTTATCGGCTTCCGTTATATAAAAGGCGCCCGGCACTTATAACCTACCCTTTTCGCGGAGGTGCCCCCTTAAGTTAATATAGCAGTCCGCTACCTATACTTTTAATTATAGCTTTAAATCTAAGAAACGTACGCTAGATTTTATAGCGCGCCGCACGCTCTTATACGTACAGTCTTAAAAAGCTAGCTTATCTTAAAGACGCTAAAGGCCCTTATCTTAAAAGACCCTCGCTACTTAAGCGCTAAAGCCTACTTAGTCCCTTAAACTTAGCGCTTAAAGAGGCGTTAATAAGGAGGGTAGGATACCCGCCTTTAATATAGCGGGCGGGTTTACTTTATTAAATAAGGGGGTTAAAAGCTCTTTAATAAAGGAGACCTTAATATATATACGTAACGCTGCTTACGGAATAAGCTATAGATCCCGCGCTTTAATATCCGCGTTTATAATATAGTCTTAATCTTATTAAGAAAGCGCGTTTAAAACGGCGGAGTCCTAACCCGGCCTATACTTAATTTAAAAGTTAAAACGGGATAGGTACTTAGCTTAACGGGCCTAGCGCTTAAAAAGGTGCTAGTAAGTTATAAAATACTTAAGGTTTTAGTAGTTTATAAAGACTTCGAAGCTTTTATAACTATAAAGATCCGCTTACTATTACTTAAGATAGCTAATAATAGTAAGTATCTTTTTATTATAAATAGCGTAGTTTATTTTTACTAAAGTTAGCTTCTTTAAGTAAAAGGCTATAGGCTACTTCTGCCCTTTTACCTTTTATAAGAGCATGCCCTTAAGCGCCTAGCCGCTATAGTCCGCTTTTATTATAGTAGTGCAGTTAAAATCCTATTAAAGTAGTACTAAGGCCTATAAAAATAGGTCCTTAAGCGTATAAAACGCACCTTTTTATACAAGTCCTTAATAAAAGGCTACCCTTTTCCTTATAATCTCGTTTAACGGTATAACGATTTTAAAAAACTTATAGATAAACATATAGTAGTAATTAGTAAAGCTTAAGAAGCTCCGTATACTAGTTTGCGTTATTAAGGTATCTTAGTCCTAAATCGCTTATATCTTAATAAGGTCTACTTAAATACCCGCGCCGGTATAGATTATAAACTTAAGGTATTTTATATACTTAACCCCGAACTTATACTTATCCGGATTAAGGTATAAGCTATATAAGTAAAGGCGGTCTAAGACCTTCCGCACTTTTTATATATAGTCTTTATATAAGCCGCTACTATAAATAAGAATATTATTAATATAAGTAGAGGTAAACTTATTAAAGAAGTTATAAAAGACGTTATTAATATAATATTAAAAGGTAGCTAAGGCCTTAGTAAGACTAAAAAAAGTTACTAGCTACTTAAATAAGCTATAATAAGTATAAAAGGCCGTCTTTTACTTTTTACCCTTTATAATCTACACTTTATAAAACGCCTATAGAACGTTAAGCTTAGTAAACTACTTTGCCTTTAATAAGTTACGGAGCGTATTAAAGATTAAAGGGAGCGGGTAACGGTTTAGCCGCATAATTACGTTAAGGGCCTAATAGTTATAGTAAAAGCGGATTCTGCTTTTTAGTTTCTAAATAAAGAGTATTAAGGCGCTTACTTTAAAGCTACTTACTTAAATAAACCCTTTATCTAAAAAGTCTTAAAAGGTCTTTTTAAGTACTAATTATTACGAAGTAAGCAGAGGCTAGTATATAGGTGCCGTCCGTAGTATTATAATAACAAGCTATAAAAAGCCTGCTTATATATAGCGGGTCCGTAGCTATATATATAGACCTGGCCCTCCTTATATAATAAGGCTTAAGCTATAGCTTAAGTCCTTATAACCTTATAAGTTAAAGACTTTAATATAATACCTCCGCTCCTTATACCGCGCTATATAGTTCGGAGGTATTATAAGGGGCTACTAGCTATTATAAAGCGCTGCTTAGTCCGCGGCCTAGTAAGCGCTAAACCCGCGTTATAGTAAGTAAGGCCGTATAATAGCGGGTTTAATAGCCTTACCCGCCGCCGCCGGCCGCTCTTAATTAGGCGGCTACTTATTAAAAGGCCCGTCCGCTTATTAAGCGGGCACCTTATTCGCTTTAAATAGCCCGGTAGTATATTAAGCGGCCTAAGTATTCCGCGCCTTAAGTTAAGGACTAAAGGGTATAAATACCCTATCCCTTTACCTTTAACCCTCCTTTCTTTCCTCCTCCTTTTAAACTAGCAATAACTATAGTAATAGTAGTAGTAGTAGTAGCGGTAGTAATAGTAATAATAATAATAATACTATAAGTATCGCCCTTTAGTATATAAAGTAAATACTCTTAAGCTAACCCTTATAAAAATAATATATTATCTATATTATTAGTGCTTATATTAAAGCTCCTTAACGATATTAAGCTTAAAGGCTATACTTATACTACTACTACCGCTTATATCGCCGCCGCCTTCTTAGCTATACTTATACTTATAATACCTTAATAAGTAACTATACTATCGCCGGCTTGTTATAAAACGTAAGATATAAGCGCTCCGGCTACTTATATATCGGTATATAAGATATAAGCATATAGACGATAATTAACGTCCTAACCCTTAACTAAGGCCGGGGCGAGACCTTTTAGCAGTGCGGTATTATCGCACTATTTCTCCGTAGTAAATAGTAGCAATTCCTTTAGCGTAGGTTCGATCCCCGCGCGAGAAAGTAGACCTATAAGTCCGTATAGAAATAAGGCTCCCCTTAAGCGCGCGTGATAATATAAGCGTGCGTAGCTTTTAGCTACCGGCTTAATAAACCGGGGAGGTCCTATCTTATAAATAACGAGGATATTATCGTCTTTCCTTTTAAAGCGGCAATTATTATAGAACGTAAGATATAAGCGCTCCGGCTACTTATATATTAGTATATAAGATATAAGCATATAGACGATAATTAACGTCCCGACCCTTAACTAAGGCTAGGGCGAGACCTTTTAGCAGTACGGTATTATTACACTGTTTCTTTATAGCACGGCCCTTATAACTTTACCTTTTAGCAGCCCCCTTACTACCCTTAAGACTACTAAGTTAAGCGCTATAAGTCCGCTCTTTTAAGTATACTATCCTTATACTAACTTATAACTTAATATAAGCGGTAAGTATTACTTAGCGCCGCTTATAATAAGTCTTATATACGCTACTTATTAAGCGGCTATACTTACTATAAGTAAGTAAGTTGCCTTAGCGGTAGCTACTTTACTTATACTTATACCGGCCGCGCTTATAAAGCGGCTCCGGCCGTCCTTACTACTACTAAGATAGCTTAAAAAGCTAACCTTAATAGTAAGGCGGTTAAGGCATAATTAAAAGCCGCCGCCGCCGCTTATTATTACTTATACTCGCTTAAGCGGATAGGCTATATACTTAAGTAAGTCCCCCCCTCTTTTTCTTCCTCCCTCCTTACTATACTTACTATAGCGACTAGCGTTAACTATTCTTAGTTAAGAATACCGCTTTTATAGCGCTATTAGCGGTGCCTTTATCTATCCCCGCTACCCTTATCCTAGCTATCCGCACTACTTATAGTAGCGCCGCTACTAGCTTTATTATACTTGCCGCCGCCGCCGCCCTTTTTAACCCCTTCGCCGCCGCCGCCGCTTAGATATCCGGGCTAAAAGGCTATCTCCGCGCTTTAAAGGCCGCCGCCGCCGCCCTTAAAGAGAAGGGGGAGGAGGAAAAGAGGAAGAATAAAGATAATAATAAAGAAGAGACTAAAGATAAGGATAAGTAGCGTAGGCCTTAGTCGCTTAAGCTAAGCGGCTTTAAATATAACTCCTTTTTCCCTTTTACTTTATAAGATACTATAAGTAATAAAAAGGCTAAGGTTGCCTCCCGTTTCCGCTTAAAGGGGAGCTGCTAATCGTTAAGCTTATTGTTTTTATTTACCGGCTTATAAAGGGCCTTAAACCTATTTAAAGCGTTAGCGCCCGTAAGCTCTTATATAGGCTCTTAAGTTAGGTTTAAGTAGCTATATTACTTAATAAGCACCTTTTACCGCTTACCTTTACTTACTTTCCTTTAATAGGCTACCTTTACCTTCTTAATTACGAATTCCTCTTCCTCCTTAACTAAGATTATAAGGGGCTAAGGGTTTATAACCGCTTAATTAAGTAAGGGGTCTTAAGCTGCTTAGCGTAATAGGTTTACGTTAATCTTATTATATATCCTTAAAGGTAACTTTTTAAGCTTTATAACTTATAGGCTAATAACTCTTTAAACTATAAACTTTATATATAGCTAGTTAAGCTTTTACTTTAAGCGGCCGGATTAGTAGTTATAAAGGTTTAACTAAACTTTATCCCTTAGTACGAAACTCTTTACTAAAGACCTAAACTTATTAGCGTGCCGCTTTTTATCTTATATAGCCGTCGCTATCGCTAATTAGCAATAGTTTATAGTCTCTTTAAGTTTTTAAACGAAGTAAGTAGCTTAAGCTTTTAGCGAGGCGGCTAGGTGCTTTTCTACCGCTATATCCAC
The DNA here is from genome assembly GCA_027405785.1 of Ophiocordyceps robertsii. NCBI lineage: Eukaryota > Fungi > Ascomycota > Sordariomycetes > Hypocreales > Ophiocordycipitaceae > Ophiocordyceps > Ophiocordyceps robertsii. The sequence goes on from JAPEBW010002223.1 coordinate 6,811, forward strand.
TACTTAAGGTATTAAGGAAGGGGGTTTAAAGCAATATAATACGAAAAAAGGAGTTATACTAATAAATGCTTAAGGCTTACTATTTAAAGTAAGCTACGCGGCTAAGAGCTAATAGTCTTAGTTTGCTTAGTTCCGGGCTACTACGGCCTATAAGTAGGCCTATACCTTTTAATTAACGCGTTTTAGGCCCTTATTAGTTTATAGGTAATATATAGAGCTAAGTAGCTAAGTAACTTAAAGTAGCTTATAAAAGTGCTACTAAAAGCGCCCCGTTTAGTTAAAGCTCTTATCGCTTATAATTAAAGCAGGCTAGCTATATATCCGCGCTTAATACTAAAGGAAACGTTTTATATATACCTCCGCTTTTATAAAAGGCATTAGCTTAAGCACTACTTCTTTATTAAAGCGGTCTTTAATAACCTATATATAGTAATTCCCCCTTAATATAAGCGGAAAGTCCGTTATAAAATCTATTTAGATATATATCTAAAACCGGTTTAAGATTAGCAGCTACTTTAAGAGCCTTTTATAAAGCGCTTGCTAAATCTTCGTACGGCCGTAAATATTATAATTACGGAGGAAGCGGCGTATATAATACTATATAAAGGGCTAATAAAAGTCCTTTATAAGCCCTACCGCCGTGCCTTATTAACCGGGGTAGCTAATAATACTAAAGTCGTAGATTAGCTATACTAGCTTCCTTTAAAGCTCGTTCCTTAGCTTATCCTCTAGCGGGGCGTTCTTTTTATTAGCTTTTATTATATAAGAGGCGCCCGGCACCTATAACCTACCCTTTTAGCGGAGGTGCCCCCTTAAGTTAATATAGTAGTCCGCTACTTATACCTTTAATTATAGCTTTAAATTTAAGGAACGCGCGCCGGATTTTATAGCGCGCCGCACGCTCTTATATATACGGTCTTAAGAAGCTAGCCTATCCTAAAAACGTTAAAGGCCCTTATCTTAAAAGATCCTTACTACTTAAGCGCTTAAGCTTACTTAGTCCTTTAAACTTAGCGCTTAAGGAGGCGTTAGTAAGAAGGGCGGGATACCCGCTTTTAACATAGCAGGCGGGTTTACCTTATTAAATAAAAGGGTTAAAGGCTCCTTAATAAAAGCACTAAACGAGGGGGTTAAAGGTTCCTTAATAAGGGAGACCTTAATATATATATATAACGCTACCTGCGGAATAAGCTATAAATCCTATGCCTTAATATCCGCGTTTATAGTATAGTCTTAATCTTACTAAGAAAGCGCGTTTAAGACGGCGGAGTCCCGACCTAGCTTATACTTAATCTAAAAGTTAAAGCGGGATAAGTACTTAGCTTAACGGGCCTGCTACTTAAAGAGGTGCTAGCGGGTTATAAAATACTTAAGGTTTTAGTAGTTTATAAAGACTTCGAAGCTTTTATAACTACGGAGCTCCGCTTATTATTACTTAAGATAGCTAATAATAGCGAGTATTTTTTTATTATAAATAGCGTAGTTCCTTTCCGCTAAAGTTAGCTTCTTTAAGTAAAAGGCTATAAGCTACTTCCGCCTCTTTACTTTTTATAAGAGCGTGTCTTTAAGCGCTTAGCCGCTATAGTCCGCTTTTACTATAGTAATACGGTTAAAATCCTATTAAAGTAGCACCGGGGCCTGCGAAAATAAGTCCTTAAATATACGAAACGCACCTTCTTATATAGGTCCTTAATAAAAGGCTACCTTTTTCCTTATAATCTCGTTTAATAGTATAACGATTTTAAAAAACCTATAGATAAATATATAGTAGTAATTAGCAAAGCTTAAGAAGCTCCGCACGCTAGTCTATATTATTAAAGTATCTTAGTCCTAAATCGCCTATATCTTAATAAGGTCTGCTTAAATGCCCGCGCCGGTATAAATTACGAACTTAAAGTACTTTATATGCTTAACTTTAAACTTATACTTATCCGGATTAAGGTATAAGCCGTATAGGTAAAAGCGGTTTAAGACCCTTTATACTTTCTATATATAGTCTTTATATAAGCCGCTACTATAAATAAGAATATTATTAATATAAGTAGAGGCGAACTTATTAAAAAAGTCGCGAAGGACGTTATTAATATAACGTTAAAAGGTAGCCGGGGCCTTAATAAGACTAAAAGGGGTTACTAGCTACTTAAATAGGCTATAATAAGTATAAAAGGCCGTTTTTTACTCTTTACTTTTTATAATCCGCACCTTATAAAACGCCTATATAACGTTAAGCTTAGTAAACTACTTCGCCTTTAATAAGTTGCGGAGCGTATTAAAGATTAAGGGGAGCGGGTAATAGTCTAGCCGTATAATTATATTAAGGGCCCGATAGTTATAGTAAAAGCGGATTCCGCCTTTTAGTTTTTAGATAAAGAGTACTAAGGCGCTTACCTTAAAGCTACTCGCTTAGATAAACCCTTTATCTAAAAGGTCTTAAAAGGTCTTCTTAAGTACTAATAACTCGGCTTAAGATATACTATATAGCGGCTTAAAAGGCGCGGGGAACTCCCTTCCTTACTTATTTATATAGATAAGGATCTTATAATTAACTCCTAGCTTATAAAGGTTAAGCTTATTAGCTTTATACTTTATAAAAAGCGGCAATAAGTTATAGAAGCGTTAAAAGATTACCCTTTATAAGTCTATAAGCGATTTTAATATCTTAGTCTTTAAGGCTTTATTAATATCCGTAAGGCTTATAGCGTAAATCGCCGCGTTAGCGGCGGCCTTGCCCTTTTAGCGTGCGAGCTATTTAACTATACTTATAAAGATTAAGGCAAGCACCTTTATAGCGTCGGCTAGCCTTAATATAGCCCCTATCTCCTTAAAGGCGCCGTTAATATAGCGTAGCTATATCTCCGCTAAGCTAAACTATAGCCTTTTTTAGTATAAAACTAAGAAAGACTATATATATATAAGCTAAGGCTTCCTTAAGATTTAAGGAAATTTAAGCTTTAAGATTATATATACTATAATAAGCCTTAAGCAGCCGGCTACTTTTATAGCTAGCTAAGTAATGCTTTTAATCTCCGTACCTTTTATTATGCTTAAAGCGCTTTTTACTTAGCGCGGGGTAATCCTTTTAATAAGCACTCGTATTTATTATATAAACGCCTTATCTATTATAGTATAGTATTAATATCTCTTATCTATAAAAGCAGTAAGAGATTCGGACTAATTAAGTATAACTTATATTAAAGTAAGATCCTTTTTTATATAAGCTATTAGCTCCTGCTTTACTTATATTAATAACTACGGCTTTAAGGCCTATCTTTACCCCGGAGCTATTCTTTTCCCTTCGCTTTATAAGGGGCGGGGTCTTTATCGTCCGAGGCGAGCTAAAGTAGTATATCGACCGCTATAAAGCGGATTCCTATAAAAAGACGCTTTGCCGGCTTATATAGGCACTTTATAATAAAGTAAGAGCCCGCTTTATAGCGTAAGCATCGGCTATCGGCACGTTATTTTTAGATCTTATCGCTAAAGACTTATTTCGCCCGCTACTAAGAGGACTAGCCCGCTAACGTAAAAGAGGTTAAGGTTATAAACGCTTTCTTTAAGCGTTTCGCGCGGTTAGTTCTTATCGCGGTTATAAAGGTATTGCTATTAACGTTAATAGTAAGCGCGTCTTATAAAAGGGGGGTAACCTTATCCCCGCTATATAAAGTACGCTTTTATAACTTTTAAAAGTAAGGCGTTTATTTATAACCTTAAGCTACTTTCGTAAAGCGGCTAATATACTTACTATATATAAACGGTATAATAATAAGGATAAGTAGCTTATAAAGTGTTAAGGTAATTAAGTTCTATAGCTATATTAACTTCGCGCTATCTTTTTATATCGTAGTACCCGCTGCTTAAAAGAGGGTTTCCTCGAACTTAAGGAAGAACTCCTTAAAGGACTGTCCGTCCCTTTATTTAAGGGTGCGTAGCCTATTCTATGCTTTTTCTTATTTTTATATATTGCTAAACGCGTAGATAAGGTGCTAGAAAAAGTCTTAAGGGTCTTAAAAGCTATTATAGCCCCCTTTTTCCTAAAAGCCCGCGATTTTTTATATTTAAGGCTTTAGTAGCGTATATTAAAGCGCGTACTAAACGGCGCTCTAGCCGCTATTAAGGCCGTATTCTTTATTAGTATAGTATTTCGCTTATAGCTAGCTAAGGAAGAAGTAAAAGCTCTTTAGCTTCCCGTTTTATATTAGCTATATAAGCGGCTTCCGTACTATAATAATCGTAGGCGCCGTTCTTAGCGCGGCTAATGCTATAAGGGTTAAAATAGGCTTTATAGTCGGCCCCCTTAGTGCGGTAAGGAATTTATCCTTTTAGCCGGCCGACGCACCCTTTAATGCTTTTAAGGCGTTCTGCAATAACTTTATAATAGCATTATCCCGCTCCGCTTAAGGCGGAGCTCTTACTATTATACCGTTAAACAAGTCTATAATTAATAGCTTATACTATTACGGAGTAAGTAAAGGCTAGTATATAGGTGCCGTTTATAGTATTATAATAACAAGCTATAAAGAGCCTGCTTATATACGGCGGGTCCGTAGCTATATATATAGACCTAGCCCTCTTTATATAATAAAGCTTAGGCTGTAGCTTAAGTCCTTATAACCTTATAAGTTAAAGACTTTAATATTAATAACTTAGCTTAAGATATACTATATAGCGGCTTAAAAGGCACGGGGAACTCCCTTCCTTACTTATTTATATAGATAAGGATCTTATAATTAACTCTTAGCTTATAAAGGTTAAGCTTATTAGCTTTATATTTTATAAAGAGCGGTAATAAGTCGTAAAAGCGCTAAGGGATTACTTTCCGTAAGTCTATAAGCGATTTTAGCGTCTTAGTTTTTAAGGCCTTATTAATATTTATAAGGCTTATAGCGTAAATCGCCGCGTTAGCGGCGGCTTTACCCTTTTAGTATATAAGCCGTTTAACTATACTTATAAAGACTAAAGCGAGCACCTTAATAGTATTAACTAGCCTTAGTATAGCCTTTATCTCCTTAAAAGCGCCGTTAATATAGCGTAGCTATATCTCCGCTAAGCTAAACTATAGCCTTTTTTAGTGCGGAACTAAAAAGGACTATATATATATAAGCTAAGGCTTCCTTAAGATTAAAGGAAATTTAAGCTCTAGGATTATATATACTACGATAAGCCTTAAGTAGCCGGCTACTTTTATAGCTAGCTAAGTAATACCTTTAATCTTTATACCTTTTATTACGCTTAAGGCGCCCTTTACTTAGCGCGGGGTAATCCTCTTAATAAGTACTTATATTTAATATATAAACGCCTTATTTACTATAGCATAGCACTAATATCTCTTATTTATAAAAGCAGTAAGAGATTTAAACTAATTAAACATAACTTATATTAAAGTAAGATCCTCTTTTATATAAGCTACTAGCTCTTACCTTACCTATACTAACGATTATAGCTTTAAGGCCTATTTTTACTTTAAAGCTATTCTTTTCCCTTTACTTTATAAAAGGCGGGGTCCTTATTATTTAAGGCGAGCTTAAGTAGTATATCGACCGCTATAAAGCGGATTCTTATAAAAAGACGCTTCGCCGGCTTATATAAGCACTTTATAGCGAAGTAAGAGCCCGCTTTATAGTATAAGTATCGGCCGTTAGTATATCGTTTTTAGATCTTATTACTAAAGACCTATTTAGCCCGCTATTAAAAAGACTAGCCTGCTAGTATAAAAAAGGTTAAGGTTATAAACGCCTTCTTTAAGCGTTTTACGTAGTTAGTCCTTATCGCGGTTATAAAGGTATCGCTATTAACGTTAATAGTAAGCGCGTCTTATAAAAAGGGAGTAACCTTATCCTTGCTATATAAAGTGCGCTTTTATAACTTTTAAAAGTAAGGCGTTTATTTATAACCTTAAGCTACTTTTATAAGGCGGCTAACGTACTTACTATATATAAATAGTATAATAATAAGGATAAGTAGCTTACGGAGTGTTAAGGTAATTAAGTTTTATAGCTATATTAGCTTCGCGCTATCTTCTTATATTATAATACCCGCCGCTTAAAAGAAGGTCTCCTTAAACTTAAAGAGGAACTCTTTAAAGGACTATCCGTCCTTTTATTTAAGGGTACGTAGCTTATCTTATGCTTTTTCTTATTCTTATATATTACTAAACGCGTAGATAAGGTGCTAAAAAAAGTCTTAAGGGTCTTAAGAGCTATTATAGCCCCCTTTTTCTTAAAAGCCCGCGATCTTTTATATTTAAGGCTCCGGTAGCGTATATAAAACTATATACTAAATAGCGCTCTAGCCGCTATTAAGGCTATATTCCTTATTAGCATAGTATTTCGCTTATAGCTAGCTAAGGAAAAAGTAAAAGCTTTTTAGCTTCTTATCTTATTTTAGCTATAAAAGCGGCTTCCGTATAATAGTAATTATAAGCGCCGTTTTTAGCGTAGCTAATACTATAAGGGTTAAAATTAGCTTTATAGCCGGCCCCTTTAGTATAGTAAGGAAGTTATCCCTTTAGCCGGCTAATATACCCTTTAACGCCTTTAAGGCGTTTTATAACGACTTTATAATAGCGTTATCCCGCTCCGCTTAAGGCGGAGCTCCTGCTATTATATCGTCGAATAAGTTTATAATTAATAGCTTATATTATTATAAAGTAAGTAAAGGCTAGTATATAGGTGCCGTTTATAGTATTATAATAATAAGCTATAAAAAGCCTACTTATATATAGCAGGTCTATGTTTATATATATAAACCTAGCCCTTCTTATATAATAAGGCTTAAGCTATAGCTTAAGTCCTTATAACCTTATAAGTTAAAGACTTTAATAAAAAGCTATAGCCGCTACTTTATATTTTTAAGATATATCGATTTAAATAAATAGTTATTATTATAGAATTTAAACGGCTACGCCTAAACTCCTTACTTTACTCTTAAGGAAGCCTTACGGAACCCCGCGATAAGAACGCCCGAAGCACGTATTATAAAGGCTCGCTTAAGGAGATATAATAAATATTATTAGTCGGACCCCGCTAAGGTTTCCGGGATATACCTACGGAGGGTTAAGAGCTTACTTAACTATAGTTTACGACGTCTTTAACTAAGGGAGATACTATAAAAACTATTAAGCGGATTCCGCCGGTATCTTTAAGGGAATTTTAAGGAA
>JAPEBW010002224.1:0-13923 GCA_027405785.1 Ophiocordyceps robertsii
GCGATTTGGCCTGGCAATGTCCAAACGAGTATGCGTCCAGAACATGTGGTATATGGAGCCGGCGGTGGCAAGTCCACACGGGCCAATGCATAGATAGAGGTACCTTCGCGCGCCGGGCGGACTTACTGTAAGAACTGGGGGTGGGTGACCGTTATAAGCGCTATAACAGTATTAGCCCCACCTTAAGTCTGATAACTCTAGCAAGTAAGGGGCTAATAAAGGTGATATAGCTAATAACTATTATATAGCTATAATAATTATAATAGTATAATATTATATTTTAGCTATTATAATTATATATATAGTAATTATACTAGTTATTATATGATTTAAAATTAAATAAATATATATATTTATAAAAATGCTTATATATATAGGAGTTAAATTATTGTTATTCTTATTTAAATTATACTAATAACTAGTTTAGAGTATTTAAAAAAGCTACTTATTTATAGCAGCTAAAACCTTAACCTTATTTTATAAAAAAAACTAACTACTTATTATAATACTACTACTTAAGGAGCAAAACAAGCATAGTGCTAAACAAGTAAGTAGCCGCGAGTATATAGATTATTAAAGTATAAAAAGTATATTAAAAAGAAATTAACTAAGTTATATATATATAAAGGTTAATAATTTAATTAAAGTAAAAAAAGCACTAAGGCCTCTTATTAAAAATGATTCTTAGGCAATAAGAAACTTAAGTAATTATAAGAAAAGTCCCCTATTTAGTATAACCTTATATAGTAAACTTATATGTAAATACGAGCTTATATTATTATAATAAGCCTAGGGATTAATTTTATAAGAAATATTAAGTAGCGCGGCGACTTAGCGTAAATCCCGAAGATCTCGCTTATAGTTTTTATATATACATTTCCCTTCTTTACTTATATTTTACTTATATATACGTTATATAAAGCTAAGAAATATATATAATATATAAATTTAAAGAGAGGATTTAGGATATATTTTAGTAGATTTATATTATATACTATTAATACTATATTAAGCTTATAAACTATAAGAAAGTATATTTTACTCCTTTATAGCCTTTTTTAAAAAGTACTTAAAGTATAAAACTACGCTTTTTAATATACTAACTAAAGTAAAGTAAAAGACTTTTAATAAGAAAAAAAATCTTTTTTATAGCTAAAGAAAACTTATTTTCTAAAAAAAAACGTAAATCTTATTTTTAAAAAAAAAAGAAAACTTAGAAGTAAATCTTTTTTTATTTTCTAAAAAAACTTTTATATAAGTAAAACCTTAAAGTTATATAAAAAAAAGCTAAAAAAGCTAAAAAAATAAGAAAATAACTAAAAGCCTTTTCTTTAAAAATTTATATTATAACATTTTTTATTTTAAGTAAATCTTAAAATTTATAAAGTAATATAAAACTTAGTTCCTTTATAAATATTCCTACTATATTATTTTTAGATCTTATATTATAAACTTTTATTTCTTTTTCTTTTATATTATTATATATAAAACTATATAATAAGCCTATATATTCTCTTAGCTTAAATGATTTAAAATTTCTAGCTATTTAAAAAGAAAATTAATAATCTATAGGAATTAAAATAATATAATTCTTAAGTATAGTTATAGATATTCTTTTTCTAATTATATTAAAATAGCTATATAAATATTAAGCTTCTATATTAGCCCCTTTAAGGCCTATATATTTTATATTATATATAAAAGATACTATAGATTTTTATTTCTTAGAATCTTAGCTTATAAAGTTCTTATTTATAAACAAATAATATCTAAAGACTAACTTATAGTCTATAAGGTTATTAGCTTAATTAGTATTAGTATAAGCTTTATAAAATAGCAAATTAAATGCTATATTATAGCTATAATAAATAGTTAGGCTAAGATTCTTATTAAAGTAGGTTTATATTATATTTAGTGCTTTAAAAGATAAATTCTTTGGATTAAAAACAAATTTAGCATAAGATACTACTACGTATAATATATAAATATATAAAAAATAATACTTAAAATAATAGCGAGCTTATCTATATTTTAAATAACAAAATTTACTCTTATATAGCTGTATAGTGTTGTATTTTATTTAGTTTTACTTATCTTATAGCAAGCGCTTTTAAGGTTTTAATATTATATTTATTAAATCCCTTTGTCTTATAAAGAGTATATCTTTCTTAGAATATATATATATATATTTCACTTTACTTATAGTTATAGCTATTTCTAAGAAGTCTTTTACTTTGTTTAAAAATTAAATTTTTAAAACCTTATATATGTTATGAATTATATAAGTTATAAAATCTTTTATAGGCATAAAAGAAAAGGGATCGTCTATATAAATCAATATATATTCTATCTATTTCTTAATATAGTAGTAAATACGCTTTAACTAATAGTAGTAGTAGTAGTAGCAGCACAAGCCTCCTTGCGGCTTCCCTTAATTTCTGCCTCCTTAAGGTTTCCCTTAATCCTTTAGCGACGTATAGACTTAAAGCTATTTTACCCTTTAGTATATAGACCTTATATAGATCTTCTATAGACCTCCTCTTTAACAAGGACTATTTATTATTCGTTATTATTTAACAGACTATTTATTATTTCCTTGCTTATTCTAAATTACTCCTTATTATTTATAGGCTATTAAATAACTACTAAAATAATAAAATAAGAGTTTTACTACCTAGTTACTTATTTTTACTTTTTATTCACAAGCTAATTCTCTTTATATAAATTGCTCTCTTACTAAATGCCTTAAATAGGCCTTCTTTACATTTAAAAGTTATAAGCCCGGATCTCTTTTAATTCGCTTAAGAGAAAAGAATTAGTTATTACGACACATTTATTTTATTATGCCCCTGCCGGTTAATTACGCTCTTTAAAAGTAAAAACGCTCTCTTTATAAAAAATTATCCACGGAAGTATCTTATTTTCGCCGCCTTATTTTACCCTTTTCCCCTTTTATATAAATAATAGAATTTATAAGCTCTTTAAAGGGAACTGTTTTTAATAGCCTTTTTAACTAAAAAATTGGATTTTAATAATATGGAAATATGCTACTTCCTATAGAATTTAGGATTAAATTTATCCCTTAATTACCTCGAAAACCCCACTTTTACGGCTTCCTAAGAAGCCCTTAGTCTTATAAGTATATTTTTAAGCAAAGGAAATTCTTAACCTTTTTATTAATAATTTCAAAACCTATAAGTCCCTTTACTTAAGGCATAGAACTAATTTATAAAGCTATAAGGACTAGCAAAAGGCCCCTTTTACTTTATAGCAATATATTATAAAAGATATCGGAAACTACTATTCTATAATCGTAGATATTTACGACGTTCTTACTAAGCTTTCCTTACTATAAAGATAAGTATAGCCCTCTTTATAAAATAAGGAAAAAGAAGTCCTTATAAATTTTCAAAGGATTTTATCTTTACCGGATAAAACTAACTTAGCTACTTAGATTATAAACTAGCAAAAGGCCCTTATAAAGATAAAAGGAATAGAGCTTCCGGAGGCATAAGGCCTACGCCTTATATAAAGCTTTTTAAAGGCTATTTTTAGCCTTAATAGCTCCTTTACTAATTATTAAAATAACTAAATAGATAACGAAGAAAGATAGGATAAAACGGGTAGTAAGAGACCTTTTTAAATAGCATCGAAAATTTAAAGATTTTCGAAAAATAATAAGCTACGAAATTAATAAAGAAATTAAAATCCACCCTTTTTACTACTTTTTAAAGCCACTTTTTAAGAGACTTTTCTTCTTTTTCTTCGGCCTCTTTATAGTCTTTTTGCCTTTTTAAAAAACGGTATTATTATATAGACTGTTTTTATTAAAACGAAAAAATATAACTAAAGGCTAGAAACTAAATAAGAAAATCTAAAAAACGATAAACGAATTTATTATTATCTCTAATAATCAAGCCTCGGTTTAAAACGCCCTTCGTAAGGCCGAGAAAGATAAATCCGCAAATCTTTAATTAGATTTTAAGTCCTCGGAAAACCCGGATTTAATAAATATATTCGTATAGGCTATAGCTATAGCTAAACCGGCCCCTCTTACTATAATATAAGTACCTATATAGACGTACTTATTAAAAAGCTTATTTATCCTTAATTACAGATTAAATATATATATTTATAACGCCTAAGACCGCTTTTTAAATTATATACCGACGTAAGCCTTAGCTTTTACAGGTCTTAAAAAGTCTTAAATTCTTAGATATAGCACCGTCTTTATGCGAATTTGTACTAGATTATTTTAGTTAAATAACGTTGCCTTTATACCGACTTTTTATATAAGCATTACTTCCTTAAAAAGATTATAATAAGTAAAAATCTACTAAAATTCTTAAATAGGCAGTACTTTTACTACTACTAAGGAAGTCTGTTAAACGTAGCTTTTGTATAATAAATACGTTATTAAATATAACGAAATTAAAGTAGCTTTTTCTTTACTTTAATTCTTTTTTCTTTTTCTTCTCCCTTTTTATTTAACTCCTTTTTTATTCCGGAAACTAAATATTTAACCGTCCGACTATATAAAAACATTGCACGCTAGTTCTTATATAGTAGGATAATTAACGTATATAGCGGATTTGCACCTTAATAGCCTTCTTATCTCGATATACTTAGTATAAAAGATATAATAGTAAAAAACCCGCGTATATACTGCTGTAAAAAACCTATACCTCCGTTAGGAATCGAATAAGGTGCTGCGCGGAAGCCGGGCTTATAACTACTAAATGTTTAACCGTTTAATTATATAAACACATTACGCGCTAGTTGTTTAATAGTAGAATAATAAACGTATATAGCGGATTTATACTTTAATATAGAAAAAGGAAACTTACTATAACTACTTCTTTCTTTTTTCCTTAGCTTTAGTATAGAAGACTAAGGCACTTTAATAAGTAAGCATTATAAAAACCCTTTTTTAGTAAGGGTATATTTATTTCTACGTTTTGTATTATCCTTAACTATAAGCCTTATAAGCTTAGGTAAGTAAAGAGAATTATATTATAAGAAGTACTAGCTATAAAAGCTACGAGGCCTTTTTATCGGATTTTTTACGACCTTCTTTTACTATTAAATTCTTATAATAAAAAAAAGGTTAGTTTCCTTATTTAAGACGAATTTACTAACTTAATTTTCTTTTATACCCTTTAAAATTTAATATTTAAGGAGCTTCTTCACTACCTTACTAGCTTTTAAAGCTTTCTACGGAGGTAATTTAACCTTACTACTTATAAAATTTATAAGGATAATTATAAAGCTCTATAAAAAGAATACTAAGAATTTATTACGGAATAAAGGATTATCTATAAACTTTTTACCCCTTATATATTAGCTTAAAACGGCTCTGCAAAGCTTGCTAAGGGGGTGATTTCCTCGAAAGCCTATATAATATAAATTTCCTCGAATTTACTTTTTACGTTTTAGCTAAAAATCTAAAAAAACAGCTACTTTCCTTAATAATAAGACGTCTTAAAGGACTCCTAAAGGTCTTAAGACTTCCCTTACTTAGAAACTATAAACCTAGCTTATAAAGATTAGTAAAGGAATTCCTACTTTTTCTCCTAACCTTTTTACTATTTATATATACGGCTATAAAGCTTACCCTTTTATAATAAAGGCTCTTAAAAATACCGTAAAAAGAGATCTTAAGGTTAAAAACTATATAAAAGTCAGCTTCTTAGTTAGCTATAACTTTATTAATATATATTGAATTTTTATCCTTTCTTAAAAAGAGGTTCGGAGGGTATAAGATATTACTTTTAATAAGTAGTCTTTCTTTATAAAGATAGTACTTACGTAGGACCCCGTATTAATTAAGGAATACGTGTTTAAACTATATATTATAGATTATTATAAATACTATATATAATAATTTTTAAAGTACCGAAATTTAATCGTAAAACGCAATAGAAATAATAAAGTTAAATCCTCTTACTAATACGTAGCTTTTAACTTAAAATCCCTCGCCGTAACTTAATACTATAAATACCTAAATAATACTATTAAAGAGCTTTAAAGAAGCGCTTTTTAATAATGATTTCCTCGACGAAAGTATCTTATATAATAATTTTTAAATTAAGCTTTTAAGCCGCCCGCTTTAAAGTATTAATTTAAATAGTATAACTAATATTCCCGTAGCGGAGGATATACTAAAAGATATATAAGATACTTAAGAGCTTTTTTTAGGCCTTGTTAAGCCTTTTAATTTCTAAGAAATTAAACTACTTTTACTACTTAAAGACCTCTTTCTTTATAGCTTTTATAATCTATATTTAATACTTCTTTTTACGCCTTTTAGAAAAAAAAGATATATAGTAAAGATTTACCGCCTTTCTTTAAAATTAAGTAAGACTTAGTTACGTATAGATTTAGTAAAGAATTTAAAAAAACTAAAAAAGCAAAGTAAAAATCCTTATTTAAAAAGAAGACTTTTTTTTTAATTATACGTCTTAACATTTAGTAACTACTTAACTTTTACCTTAAGCTTAGATTTTTACTTATAAATTTTATAAGCACGGATATCTAAAAAGGTTCAAGCCCCGCCTTTATATATACGGAGACTTATAGCTATTTAATAATAAAAAAACTTATATAGCTACTTTAATAATAGAAATCTTTCGTATTTTTATAGCTATAGCAGTAAATTCTAACCTTAAGACCTAATTTCTTAATATAATTAATATATTTACTAATATAAACCTTAATAAAGATATTTATATTTATTTTCTAAATAAAGTTTTAATACCTAAATACGTATTATAGCTAAGAAATGCCCTTTATAGACTTTAATAGTTAACCTTTCTTTAATAAAAAAAGCTTTTTTTAACCTTTATTATTACGGAATCTAAACAGCTACGCTTAGACTCCTTACTTTACTTTTAAAGAGCCCTACGAAACCCCGCGATAAGAACGCTTAAAGCACGCACTACGAAGGCTTACTTAAGGAGATACGACGAATATTACCGGTCGGACCCCGCTAAGGTTTCCGGGATATAACTATAAAAGGTTAAGAGCCTACTTAACTATAGTTTACGACGTCTTTAACTATAAAAGATACTATAAAAACTACTAAGCGGATTCCGCTAGTATCTTTAGGGGATTTTTAAGGATTTCCGTAGGATATCTTAACTATAGTTTAACCCGTTTTTAACTATAAAAGCACTTTAAAAAATATAAGATAAACCTTACCGCGATTTTTAAGGGACGTTTAAGGATATTTAAGGGATTTCCCTAACTATAGTTTATAGTATTTTTAACTAAGCTTATACTTAGTTTATTAAGCGATTTTATAAGGATATTTATAGTTTATCTATATATTATAAATAGTATAGTTAAAGATCCTTAAAATTAGCTTAAAAAACTAAGTATAAAGTAGCTAGCTATACTTTTAAAAATAGATAAGCCTTTTACTATTTTTAAACCCTTATATACGTTTATATATAGTAATTAGTTTATTATACCGGCTTAACCGGTAATAATTAGTTTATAGTATTAGCCTTAATTAGCGGTAATTAGTTTATAGTACCGGCCTTAACTAGTAGTAATTAGTCCGCGCTTTATCCCTTTATCTTTACGCTATAAAGCATAGTAAATAGTAGCAATTCCTACTTATTTAAACGGAAATCCCTTAAATATCCGCTAAGCTAAAAGCAACTATATCGCACGATTAAGTACTTATCTTATAAGAAGTTAAATACCGAATAATATTTTCTTTAGTAAAAAGCTCTTATTAGCCTTTAAGTTTAACCTTAATAATAAGCACCTTTTCCTTAACGCGCTTATAATAAAACTTTAAGATAAGTAAGCTATAAAAGCGGAAAAGGCCGCGGCTTATTAAGTATACCGGTTTAATAATCTCTTTTACCCTTGTTTAAGGTACTATACTACGATAGCTTATAGAGCTAAATAAGATATAAAATAAGTCTAGCTTAGCTAAGCTAAGACTATTACCCTTTAAAAGGCAATCTACTTTTAAAATACTAATAAAGGATAAACTATAAAACGATAAAACCTATATAACTAAGTAAACTAAATTCGGTATTATTTAAACGGATTAATTATCCTTTAAATAGAAAAAGTAAGGATAAGCTAACCTTAAAACTATTTAGCTCCTTACTTACTAAATACCTTTTAGATTAAGCCTATAATAAAGTTACTTTTTCCTTAAGACGATAAGCTTAGTGGATATTTTTACTATATACTGCTAATAAAGTTTAGCTTAAAGGCCTTAACTAAAAATCCGCTTTAAAAGATATTTAATAGTTTCTTAGTTTAGTATTACTATTTAGCCTTATTTACTATAGCCGCGCTAACTAAAGCATTTTCGGGACTATTAATTAATAAAAACGAGCTTTTTATATTAAAGGCCTTATAGCGTACCGGATTTTAAGATACGTATAAGATAAAAGGTTAAGCGCTTAGCGATAGTATTAAGACTAAGACCTTAATAATAAGCGATAAGGATATAGTAAGCAATACCTTTAGCGGGCTAAACCTATTTATACTAAGCGCGTAGATACTAAAACTAAGTATAGCCTTAAGCCCTTTAGTAAAAATAGTAGTAATATTAAACGAATAATTTTTTAGTCTCCTTTAAGTACTAAGAAAAGAAAACGCGCTTATTAAGCCTTAAGAAAAACCTTAACTATAAGCTAAGGATATAAGGAGATTTAACCTATTAAGACCTTTAAAAGCATCTTTTAATAAAGTCTAAGAAGACGATAAGGCTAGTATATTTTAAGGAGTAGACCGTTTTATTAACTTTATCTACCGAAACGCTAGTAAAAGTAAGGCCTATACGGATAAATTAGCTATTTAATTGCCCTCCTTCTTTTAAGGAAGTGCGGTAGAATAGTATTCCGGAGACCTTTTAAAACTATAATAAGAAGAACTTAGTAAGCCTAGCGTCGGACTAAGCTAATAGATCTCCGTCTTATAAAAACGGTTTAAAATCCGCTTAAATATAGCGATATAAGCACTCGATAAAAAGCACTTTACTATTAAAGATATAGTAGTAAGATCCGACTTTAAGTCTTAAATATCGCGCTTATAATATAAAGCTAAGGCTACGCTTTACTAGCTAAACTACTTAATTATAGTAATCTACTAAAAGCTAGATATTTACTTAAAAGAATCTTTATAATGTTTAATAAGAAACGAGGATATTAATAGATAAATTAATAAATATAAGGAAATTCTTTTTTAGCTATAAGTTAAATATACTTAAGGATCTTAAAAGCACTTATTAGCGCGAAAGAAATAAGTCTAACTTATAAAAAGGCGAGGGCCGACTAGCTATACTTTATACGTACTTAAAGGATAGTTTAAGACGCCCCGGCTATTTATTAAGGGCTCGCTAAGGCTAAGGGTTACGTTTTTAAACCGCTTAGTAAAGGTAAATATACTATAAGCCTTATAGCGCTTACTAAGTTAAAGGAGAAATCCGCTTAAATAGCTAAAAACTTAAGCCGAGGTCCTTTAGCTTAAGAGAAAAGGGACCTTTAAGACTATATACTTACTAACGCTAAAGCTAAAGCGAGTATACCCCGCGATTAAAGAAAGAACTATAATAAAAACTAGTAACTATTTAAAAAATAAAAAGTATAATATAAAAAGAGCTTAGTTAAATACTAATAAAAGCTTAAAGGAAACCGCAATTTATATTATAGCAGGATTAGTATAAGAGGCTAATAAAGTATATAGATTTTATAGCGAAGTATTCCCTTTAAAGAATAAGCTTTACGAATATATTAAAGATAAATACCCCTTTAACCTTAACTAAGATATTGCTAAATAAAGATATAGCTTAGTATAGTAAGTAGTTATTTAAAAGCTATAAAGCGTTTAAATAGTTAAGGCTTCCCTTAATATCTAGCCGTTAAACCTTAATAGGCCGTTACGATTTACTTATATATACTTACTAATCTATAAAAAAAAAGGGCTTAAGATAAGCATTAAAGCCTATATAGATACTAAGGTAAACTAAAGCCTTATTTAAGCCGACTTAGTAAAGACCTTTTAAGATATAACTATAAACTCCTTTTAATAAATTCCTATTTAAGGAGTAAGAAGAATAGCTACTATTAAATAAGCGGAATTTACTATATATATACTAAAAAGGCTAAATAGCAGCCTTATAGTTATAAAGGTAAGGATCGGCGCTTAAATAGTAAAACGCTTAGCGGCTAATATATTACTTAGCTAAGACTTTTTAGTTCTTTATTAAAAGGACCTTATTAACTTTACGTTAGTCTTACGGATTAAGGCCTATAAAGGGATTAAAGCTAAAGTTAAGATAGTCCGGCTAAGACTAGTAATACGTAGATAAGTAATCTACTTAATTACTATAACGATTTTAGCTAGTTCTAGCTACGCCCTACTTATATAAGTCCGGGCGCCGCTATCGGGGCATAATATAATATTTTTCCTTAATAACCTTAAGCTCGCTTAAATAATAATATAAGATTATAAAAGCTTTATAGCGATAAACTATTTTAAGGAACTACTAGTACTCCGCTAAGGCTAAAAGGTAAGGATAATTATAGACCTTAATAAGTAGTTTTAGCTATATAAGGAGGTTAACGCTACTACTCCTTTAGCGGAAGCCTTTATAGAAAATCCGGATAAAATAAACCTTACTAAGGACTTCCTATAAAAGGATCTTATAGTAAACTATAAACTTAAAATCGGCCGAACTAAAGACCTACTTAAACTTACTACTAATAAGGGCGTCTAGATTTACGCTAAAGACTTAAAATACGTATTAAAAGTCTAAGATATCCTTTAATTATTTCCTTGCCTTTAAAAGGACGAAGGAGTAGTATATATAGACGAATCCGAATATATACGCATTCCTTTAATAAAAGGATAGTAATATTAACGAGTTATATTAAGATTATACTTATTAAGCGATAAAGATAAAAAGGTAGTAAATACGATATTTAGCTAACTAGCTATATAAAGCCGATTAAAATAAGTTTATAGGCTAACTTTATTTTTAGCGTTAGTATTTATAGTATAAAAGACGGTAAATAAAAAGGAAAAGGGATAAGTAGTCGTAAACTTATAAGGGATTTACGCTATTATTACCTTAAACGCTTACTTAATACCCCTTTAAAGCGATATAATTAAACGCCTTTAAGAAAAGAAGTTTATTAGTACGGTAAACGCATAATCGTTTTTTTATTAGTTCTTTATTTACTAAGACTACCGGGAAAGGTTTATAGTTATAAGCTATCGCGGGCTAAAAAGATTATTAGTAATACTTATAGGCTTTAAGAACTCCTTAGTATATATCTAAAGGTTTATCGATAACGTCCTTTATAGATACTAAGAATACGCGGCGGCTTATATTAATAATATTATTATCTACTTTAATATAGCTAAAGAATACCTTTAATATTTAAAGGCCGTATTCCGCGCTTTTTATAACTATAATATTACCTTATCTAGACTAAAGTCCTTCTTAGTATACTTATCTATATAGCTCCTTAGATTTAAGGTAAACACTATTAGCTTAATAAATATAGATAAACGCGTATAAGCCTTAAGGGATATCGCGTTATTAAAAAACCTTTAATAGCTTAAGAAATAGATCGGCTTTATTAAGTAGCTACGCTATACGGTCCCGTATTTTGCTAAGGAAGTCGACTTCTTATAAAAATAAAAGATAGAGCTACTTTAAGTAAGAGGGGAAGAAGGAGTCCCCTTAAGGGGCTAAGGATAGGCTCGATACGCCGTAAAAGCTGCTTTTTAGCCTACTTTAAAAGAAAAAAAGGCCTTCGCGATTTTAACTAAGAAACTTACTAAGCCTTAAACGATTTACTACTTCGACCCCGCTTAATAACTATTTATTTAAATCGACTTAAGAATATAGAGTAGCGGCTATAGCTTTTTACTTAAAAGAAGGCATAAAATAAGATAAAAAGACGTTACTAGCCCGGACTAAAGTCTAGCTTATTATTTACTTAAGCCGCGCCCTTTAAAGCGGAGAACCTTAATACTAGCTTATAGAACTTAAAGTAACTAGTTTAGTATAAGTAGTATATAAGTTACGCACTATAGTATTATCTATAAAAACGCTATAAGTAGTCGTCTTTACTAACTATATAAGCACTTATAGAATCGTATACTAGAAATCCTTATTCTTTACTAATATAAAATCTAATAATAAGCTAGTCCTTATATCTTAATACTTAAGCTAATTCCTACTTAAGGTATACTATATCTTAAGCGTTGAAAACGTTATACCGGACGCGCTTTTACGTTTACTATATTAAAACGATAGGCCGGTATCCTTAAACTAAGAAAGGGAATTAAAATATATTTAAGAAGATAAGATAATAAACTACGTATTCCTTTATATAGAAGCATTAATCGAATTGCCGCTCCGCTAGAAAATAATCAACGGATATACGGAGGATATATAGTAAGTAAAAATTATAGTATAGCTTAGCGATAAAGACGGGGTCCTTAGACTTTTCTTCTTTTAGTTATAGGGGTTACTATACTTTATAGAGAACGATAGACGCCGGAGACTATATATCCTTAAGACCTATATTAAGGAGATCGTTAAAGACGCTTACGCTAGATATTTTTATGCTAGCCGTACCTATATATAATAAGATTTATTTAAAAGCTTCTTAATCTTATAGCTTAGTAAATATATAAACGAGGTTATAAACGGCTACGATATTTATTACTATAATTAAACTAATTAAGGTAAGACGCTAAGGTAGCTTATCTTAATTTAAAGCCCGCTAGTTTTATACTATATAATAGCAATAGACTTTATTACTAGGCCTTTAGTAGTTTAAGCCGAATAATCCTTATAAAAAGATCCTATAAAAAACCTTTTTAATACCTTACTAACCGTAATTAATAAATTCTTAAAAATATATCTCCTTATCTTAAGTAATAACTAGCTTATAGCGGAAGACTAAGTATAAGCGTTAAATACTAAACTACTCCGCGCTAAATAAGGGATTCCGAAGGGGATAATCTTTAACCGGGATATAAAGTTTACCTTAGTATTTTAACGGACCTTATAGTAAGCCTTTAAATCGAAGCTTTTTATATTTACCGCTTAGTACCTTTAAACTAACGGCTTATTAAAAAAGCGAAACTAAACTATAGAAATCGCGCTACGATTCTTTACTGCTAATTTCCCGGACTTATACTAAACCGATACGCTAGTCGCCTTTTAGTTTAGCCTTAATAATTCCTTCTCCTTAGTATTTTACGCGGCCCTTAATAAGCTTATTATAAAGATAAGAATAAATAATAGCCTTTAGTTCCTTAATAACTACTTATACTTATAAAACTAAAAGGTCTTATAAAAAAAAGCTAAGTTAGCTATAACTTATACTTAGGCCGCTATAAAGGATAGATAAAATAAGAAATACCGCCTATTAAAATTTAAGCCCGGCGATTAAGTTTAGCTATAGCTTAGTAAAGGCTATTATATCGTAGATAGTAAACTAGCAAAGCTTTAAAAAAGACATACTAGGCTATTTAAGGTTACCGCTAAAGTAAGATAACTTATATACTAGCTAGATATAAAAAGGTCTTTTAATATTTATCCGGTTATTTTAATAATATAACTACGCTTAGCGGACGAGCTAGCTATACGCTTAGGATTAGTTTAAGATAAAGGGATACCTTACTTAAATAAGTAAAAAGTAAAACGAATCTTATAAAGCTATATAATAAAAAAAGGCGGCGGAAAGCTAAGGAAGGAGTTCCTTATAGCTTAAAAAGGCTAGTTAAGTAGCTATAACTTATAGGTAAACGAAAAAACGGTCTTCTCGCTAAAGATTATAAAAGCCTTTAAAAAAGCATAAAAGGAGTTAGCTACTTAAGTAGTTTAAATAAAAGCATAACGCGCGGCCTTTATAACTTAATATAAAACTA